>JAGFPH010001306.1:0-33114 GCA_018207615.1 Philaenus spumarius | reverse complement strand
GGCAATTAAATTTATTTCAATTATGTTCAAAGGTGTTTCAGGTACAGTCCCCGAAACAAGGAACACAATTAATAGAAAACTCCCGATAAATGATTTTTTTCATCATCCTTGAAGGGTTTTTGCGAAATTTCTCCCACTAATAGGCCCATGTACAATTTATGACCTACATCATTCGAAAGGCAACTACATTTATATCAATACTGTTCAAAGATGTTTCAGGTACAGTCCCCGGAACAATGAATAAAATTAATAGAAAGCTCGCAATAAATTATTTTTTTATCATTCTTGAAGGGTATTTGTACATTCTTCCACTCATAAACCCGAGTCCAATTTGTGACCTACATCATTCCAAAGGCAATTACATTTATTTAAATCCAGTGCAAAGGTGTTTTAGGTACAGTCCCCGGGATAAGGAAAAAAATTAATAGAAAGCTCCCAACAAATGATTTTTTCATCATTCTTGAAAGGTATTTGTGCATTTTTCCACTCATAAACCCGAGTCCAATTTGTGACCTACATCTTTCGAAAGGCAATTACATTTATTTAAGTCCAGTGCAAATGTGTTTCAGGTACAGTCCACGGAACAAGGAACAAAATTAATAGAAAGCTCCCGATAAATGATTTTTTTCATCATCCTTGAAAGGTTCTTGTAAAATTTCTCCCACTCATAATCCTGAGTACAATTTGTGACCTACATCATTCGAAAGGCAATTACATTTATTTCAATCCTGTGCAAACGTGTTTCAGGTAAAGTCCCCAGAACAAGGAACAAAATTAATAGAAAGCTCCCGATAAATGATTTTTTCATCATCCTTGAAAGGTTTTTGTAAAATTTTTCCCACTCATAATCCCGAGTACAATTTATGACGTACATCATTCGGAAGTCAATTAAATTTACTACAATCCTGTGCAAAGGTATTTTGGTTACTACAATTCCCGGAGCATTGAACAAAATTAATAGGAAACTGCCGAAATTTTTTTTTTTTTTTTCCATGGAAGCTATTAATTGCACAATTTCTCCTACTCATAAGCCCGAGTACAATTTGTGAGCTATATAATTCGAAACGGAATTAAATTTGCTATAATCCTGTTCAAAGGGATTGTAGGTACAGTGCCCTAAATGTTTAACAATATCGATAGGAAGCTTTTAAATGATTTTTCAACTATCCATGTAAGATAATTGCTTAATTTTACCACTCATAAGCCCGAGTACAATTTGTGAGTTATATGATTTGCAATACAATTAATATTACTATAATCCTGTGAAAAGGTCTTTTAGGTACAGTTCTCGGAATAACGAACAAAATTCATAGGAAACTCTCGATAAATGATTTTTTTTCATTATTCATGTAAGATAATTGCGCAATTTCTACCACTAATAAGCCTGAGTACAATTTGTGAGTTAATTCAATCGAAAGGAAGTGAAATATCTTTTAATCCTGTGTAAAGGCTTTGGTAGAGTTCTCGGACCAAGGAACAAAATTCATAGGAAACTCCCAATATTTAATGCTAGTTATTCCCGGATAAGAAAATTCGGCTATAGTAATGCGGCTTTGCTGCTTACGCTTTTTATTTAATCTACATCACAATAGTGTTATAAAATACGATATTTGTTTTCAATTAGGGGTATTTTCATGTTAGTGGTGAACCTTGGAAACAAGAACAGACAACTATCTTGGAGCGATTATTTTTACTCAAGTTGTAATTGCTACAATGACGTAATTCATTAATTTTTATAACGTTTTTCTGGCATTATACTTCCATCATTTTTGTTCTCAAATTAACAAAAATTTGACCACGCAGCTAAACCACTGGCGTGAGCTGAGGGAAATTCCAAAATTAAATTTATACGTTTTAGTGTATCAACCAATTGGTCTACTCACGAAGGCGCTGAATAGCTGCCTCCGTCTACGAAACGTATTTGTTCGCACCTCAACCTTGCGGCTTCGGATCAGGAGTGGCCCACACGGTTCTCACGCGTGGATTGAACCGGGTACTTTTATGGAATTTCACGTTTTGATCAATTTTAGGGGAACCAGGCGGTCGTGTAAAACAATAAACCTTATATTCCTAGTTTACATCAAGTTTTCAATGAAAAAAATTACGATAGGACCATGTAGACACTGTGAGTGGTACATCATCCATCAATAAGCCGATCATAGATTTTATGCAGACTTTCTGTTTACAGATAAAACTCCATTGGATATGTGAATAGACTGTTTGTTCTGAGCCTCTGAAGAAAGACATGTTTAATTGTTTTGTTCTAACTTGTGGTTCGGTATTGTTGCTGTTCAGTCATTATATCGTTGATCAAACCGAACCTTAAATTGCAACATGGTCATAACAAAACTGAAATACACATGGTTTTCTCTTTGCGTATCTTCTAAGCAAAATTTATGAAATATATCTTTGAAGAATTGGTAAACAGAAGAGGAAAACCTTTAGCCTCTTTCCTTAGACATCACCGTGGCTATACTTCTCTGTAATAGGGATGGTGGAAGGGACAACTGCCTCTACGAAAATTAACAACGTTGATAATTTAAAACAGAGAATTCGAACTGAATTCAAATGAAAATTTGTGATAAAGTTTATGTTTCCTTTTGGAAGAAATGTTAAATTTGCTATTTTATCTAAAAAGAAAGAGTGCATCAGTCTAGTGTACAACATACTGTGTTTCTCTGTTTTGTGATTTACAGTCCAAATCATTGTCTTTTTACATAAATTTGATACTAAACACTGTGCATTTTTGGCACTTATATAACTGGTATAACTTATTAGAGTATGATTTTAGCTACGTTTTACCAAAATTTTACTTGTTACCTTGTTTTGTTTATAATATTAACAGTTATTAGTTGTCTTTAAAAATGTTAAGATGCAGGTTAGTCAGAAGTGGGGTAGGGGTACCCAGCATTCAATATGTTCAAATTTTGTTTCTCCCACAAATTTTCAGGAATAAATGTGAAAAGATTTAAAACGAACTCTCTGTAGGCCATATGGGTTAGCTCTCAAAACATGTTAACTTATAAAACCTCATAAATCAATCTTTCGAGGTTGTACACTGTACACCAACCAAATGATTTAGAATATATAAAATGATGATATATCTATTAGTCATTCGATATGTTACAAGTTAGGGTATAATGTTTCGGACGATGTAAGCAACTGCTCCCCAATGACTTAAGTAAACAGAGTTATCTCCAGCGCCCTTTACCTCACCCCTTTCTTGTAATCCTCTGCATTAACAGGGTAAATCCTGTTAGATACATCTGTCATGGTGGTTTCCTCCCCTTTAACCCGGTCCGCTTTTATATTCATCAATAGATATTTGAAGAGCCAATTTAGTGCTTATAAGTATATATATTAATTACTGTGTATAATTTTTGATGTCATAAATACTTCAGTGTTGAATATTGTTTTACTGCAAATTGTAGGAGAAAATGCTTATTACTTTTAAAGAAAGTTTAGTTTCTTTTTAAGGTTAAGGAGCATATTTTTTTAAGAAGTATTCAATTCATGATTGTTATTTACCTTATTTTGTTTGGAAAGTACAGTATGTTACAATACCCCTCATTCTAAAATTAAAAATATGTTGTTTCTTATTTATTAAGAATCACTAATGTGAATATGGGCTTTACTATTTAGTTATCAGGTAGTAGTACAGAAAAACAAAAGTAAAAACAAGAAAATAATTATGTCTAAAAGAAATGTAACTAATGATTAATCCTTTTACTATATACATACATATATACAGCTTGTCCCACGAAGAAGTTGCTATTTTTGAATTAATAGGCCTATGCCGAACATATCGAACACTCTGCAAACTGGAAACTCTACAGTTATATTACATAGATATGTAAAATAGTTACCCTCGAGTTTCATTTGCTTACGATCAATCAAATAAAAATGGTGGAATAACAAAATGAACAATTATCTTGTGGATACAACCACTTATATTTACAAAATAATTTTATGTTTTCGTCAAAGTAATGTTATTTGCATAACCATTACACATTAATGATTTGAAATGAAAGAAAGTTCAAATTAAGGAACACAATTTGTTTCCTTAACCTTTATTCGAATTGACTTCCATCAATAGAAACAAAAATGAGACATAAACGTTTTTGAAACATTGCCTGGATATCAACAGCAGTTGCTCTTCAATCAGCCTCATTAGTTCATCGTCTGTTGCTATAGTGTGAGAATAAACCTTTTCTTTCAAAAAGACCCATAGGAAACAGACAAGTCTGACGATCTTGGAGGTCAGTCCATGAAGTTGCTGCCACGACCAGTCCAACGGTTATGAAGATGTTAAAACTGCTTTGGCCACATTAGCATAATCCGGAGGAGCTCCATCCTGCTGGAAGAAAACTTCCCTCATCCGGATGAGAAAGACGAGGAACTATGTGATTAGTTAATATTGATGCGTATCTGTCACCAGGATATGTCATACGATAAAACACCATCCTTGGTGGCAGCAACCCAAACTGTTATACCCTTTGATTTTAAGTTTTCTTCGTGTAAGATATGTGGATTTTGTGTGTTATAATAATTGAAATTATGTCTGTTTAAAGCACGATTCCTTCATACCACATCTTCGTCAGTCTTTTCAATTATTTTCGAACCAAATTCCAGTCGTCTGTCAGGGTCATTTTGCAGTAGTCCGCGAACTAAATGTGTTTTATAATGATTTATTTTGTTTCTCTTGGCATACCTTTTAACTGATGACTTTCGTACCCCAGTAGCAGATGCAACTTTTCTGATTGAAATGGGCTTTTTTGGAGATTTCAATAAAGCAGCACATGCAATTTCTTCACGTTCTGTGTTAGAAGATCTATGGTAATTATTTTTAATTGATCCAGTGTCTAGTAGGACACTCTTCCATTTATGAATCGAAGTCCTTGATGGAGGAATATTTGGATATGTTTGTTGAAAACGTCTAATCGCTTCACATTCATTTTCAAAAGCCCAAGAACAACATTTCATTTTTGTTCAATTATTGAAAAATTCATTTTTAGATATGACAAAACACAACACAACTAGGTATCAAATAGTTTCATTAATCAACTAGCAGATACAACTACCTTCGCACACGTTTCAATGATCCGCCGCATAGTAATTAATGTTTATTGTTTTAGGGTTTGTTTTTACATTTTCACCCCTTAGCAGCACGCTATAAAATGCAAATATGATTTACATAGTATATGTGTATTGTAAGAAATAAGTGTACCAAATTCCAGATCTCTAGCTTAATGCCAAGTATAATAATTAATTTGATTTGTTTTAGGGGTTGTTTTAACCCTTAAATCTAAATGAATTCTAGCCTATGTCTCATTCCAGGTCATGATCTATATGTGTGCCAAATTTCATTCAAATCCATCCAGTAATTTTTACGTGATTGAGTAACACACACACACACACACACAGACAGGAACCATTAGATTTTTATATAATAGTATAGATTGTTGTGTGTTCACAAAACCAGCTGATCAATTTTGAATGGCAAAGACAGCTGTTTTTTTACCACTGAATCTTTTTGTAAATATAAGTGGTTTTATCCGCAAGATTATTGTTCATTTTGTTATTCCGCCATTTTGATTTGATTAATCATAAGCAAATGAAACTCGAGGGTAAATATTTTACATATCTAAGTAATATAACTGTAGAGTTTCTAGTTTGTAGAGTGTTCTATATGTCCGGCAAATTAATTGAAAAATAGCAACCTCTTCGTGGGACACGCTATATATATTTATATGAATTGACAAATACTTAACATAAAAATAATTAATATGAAATCATCTTTTGTGAATAAAATTCTTTAACGATTGAAACTGCAGGGATTAGTAGGCCTACGATGGTTTGTTGTTAAAAAATTATCGTTTTGTAGGTTTTACAAAATGTACATATATGTCTAAAGTGGAGGGAATACAAACTTTGCTTTATTTACAGTGATTTGATGCATTTCCCGCGAATTTGGGAGCTGCCTGCGATAACAGCAACGTGTAGTGTTATTTTGATTTCTTCAATAAAGTAACCCCTCTAGTAACTCATCTTATCGATGCTCTCTCTCTGTAGACAATAAATTCACATAAACAATTTTATGGCCCAACTATAGTGTATTCGCATAATTACATACATAAGGAGATTTACGTGGTCTGTCCGTCATTTAGCTGACATTTACAACACAATTATTTCTCGTCTAGTTCAGTAAAACCGAGCATTTGTCGTGGACTGTTACTACGAGATGATGTAATCTACATGCAAATTGTTTACATGAGTCTATGATTACCGAGCAAGGTCTCACTATTTATCACTTCCGTGGTGTAATAGAGCAGGCGGCCAGCAGGGCTAGCACCCAGTGGGGCGTCGCCACCCTGCTTGCATCCGACGACAGACCCTGTTTACAGCTACATTTTAACTCCTGATAGTTATTACGTCATTATTCAAACTATTTTATATATTTGCATTTTATTATTATTATTGTTTTATTTATGAGTTGTTTGTTTTAATATGAAAAGCAGTTTAGTTTATATGGTTGTGAAACTCTTATAAATCACTTAGCACGCTGTGATGTTAATAATTTAAACAAATTTTAATCCATGCGTTTTCGAAGGAATTGTGGGTGGATTTTTTCAACGAGGAACTAGTTTACAAGTTTATATTTATAAACCAATTTAAAAAAAAATAATTGGTCTCGATCTATCTTGTGTTTGGTTGAGTATTTGTAATACATTTTCGGAATTATTGTACATAATTGAGACGAAATGAAGCAGAACCTTCTTATCATCTTGTCAATTTTTGTGAGAGAACTAGTCAAAAACTATCCGCTCGAATTTTGTAAAATAAAATACAATATATTATTAATATACACTCAAGGATGTCATAACATTATTTTTATATCACTATCTTTTTTCGTTTATAAAATATTGTCGTTTATTTATTCACTCGTATAAGTTTAATATGTGGAAGTAATAATAATCCGCCAAAAAAACACTTCGTGTTAAAAAATAAGAACGCCTAGAAAGCTCAACAAAAAAGTACTGATATCATAAATTGGTCGCCAATCTTAAATATATATACATACGAGTAACTATATTTAATGATAAACTAATACTCTTATTTGGAACCATAATATATATTAGCAGATTCAAATTAAAACGAAGAGATTTTTGAACTGCAGTGCCTAACATTCACTCATGAAATAAAAATCTAAATTAAAAAAAAAACTTCTCAAACTTCTAAAAGGAAAGTATAGGCCTAGTAGCCTATTCTATGTGGTGCCTTCCTCATTTTCTCTCATTACATTAACCTTGAACTACTGCTATCCTTTTCTCACTTCACCTCCAAAATGCCACTCATTGGCGGGGAATACCTTGAAAGTTTAAATTTTTACGGTAGCTTAGAATGAACAAAGTTGAAGTTAAAATAATGTAGGCCTAAAAAACACAGAATTTTCAAAAATATACATGGGGTTTAAAAAAATATATACATATAAATATGTTCTTCACTGTTTAAAGTTAAATTATGGCCTATACAAAATATTGTATTAAATTTGTAATTTAGTTTGATGTAGCATATTTCTGTTTTTGCAAAATATTCAAGACATGTTAATGTACTAAATATCTCTCTATATATAAAAATGAATGTTTCTTTGATTCTTTTTTCTTTGTCCTCTATAGATTCAAACACTAATCGACCAATTACACTAAATATTTCACAGTTTATCCAAAGGTCTATCATTACCAGTAGTGTTTAGTTGTTACAATTAATTACTACAGTTAAGTGGTTGAAATGGGATTACTTCTCCTTTACATAAATTAAACTAACATCCTACAAGCTATAACGCTAGTATTAAGTAATATTATTGTTAAGTGATATAATAAAAAATTGAAATTTGATTACTTAAGTCAAAGGGATGAAATGGAATAACTACTCTTAAAATTCAATAAAGTCGATACATTTACTTTTTCGATTTTTGGGGAACTAGAAAGGCTATAAGGTCATGTAAAAGAAGAAAATGTGCAGAATAATCTCTTATATAATTTTTTTAGATAAACCCCAAAAAGTTTAATTCTAGTACGACAAACATTAAAAATAATAATTATGTTCAAAAACCGTGCTTTTGGTTGTTGAATTTTGTTGGCTATAAAGTCGCCTGAGAAACTTAGTGTGTACCACCAAAACCAATTTTTCTACCCCACCGAACTTTAAATGCGGCCGTTAGAACTCGGACACATAAATACATATGGCCAGGGAATTAGGGCTCGAAAACCCACGTGATGAGGTACATAATTTAGGATACCAACACATGAACTGATTGGGTGGGGTTGTAAAAAAAGCATTGTCTTATTTGTCAGACCGGGGGTTTAACGCCGCTTCAGCTTTTCAAATTTCGAAAAAGGGCCAACAATTACGTGAGAAAGTACATGGTTTCCGTTAACGGCATTTTCAATGCGATCGCCCTCTGAACTCAAAACCATTCCGAATAAAAGGTCCTCAGCAATAGCAACCTCGAGATTTTCACAAGGCAACTACTTAATGAACATTTTAAAAAAGGCTTTATTGAATTTCTCGCTCAAGACTGGAAGCGAAATATTCACAAAGATTCAGTAGTTGATAAAGATTTTTATTTTACTTCCCAAAATGAGTGCTTCCATTATAAAAGTCGAATCGCGACTGAATTGGAAGAGCTGCATTGTCAACATGAAGAGGCAGACACGAGGCTTGTATTCCACTCAGAACATTATTACTTTCAGCCTTGATGTCAGTCTTCGACGGAGTGAGTTGTTACAAAAAGATGTAGTCATTCGAACAGCAGGTACAGATGTTGTTATTCTTTTTTTTAGACAAAAGTAGTTAAATCGCAGTAAATAAAACAATATCACTAATAGTACTAATTAGTAATATAATAATTGATTCCAGATAATGGACTTATTCCACACTGGAATCAAATTCATTTTTAGCCAGAGAATTTGGAACAAAGTCAAGAAGAATCACTGAAAGGGATTGATGAGCAAGAGGGGGAAGGACATGAAGGGATAAGTTCAGCGATGAAAGCATGGGTTCTGACGAAGAGCGTTTAACAACAATATTAAAAGACTGAGAACATTTTTGTAGATGCGTTTATGTTTATTTTTTTTCTGAAGCGCTGAAGTTACTTTTATAGTGTTCATATAATAACATTAGTATTTTTTGCATCACAAGATGTATCAATTGGTTTTTTTTTTATTTAAGATTATGTTAAAAGAAATGAAACATTGTCTGAGTTATACAATTATACAATTTTTTTTCCAAAGAACAATACTTTTAATGAAAACAATACTTCTTAATCTAAACAAAGAAAGGTTCCTTACGTCCGAGAGCTCTTTATTGAGCTTCCTGAAAACTCCAATAACTATATTAAAGGGGGAAAATGTACATAAAAGAAATATTTAATGTTAACCACAAAACAAGTTTGTTGCACAACCCTGAACAAACACAACAATGCTTTTTGAGTGGTAGTGCAATATTTCAGGTTTCCTTACATTGACTACTGGTTTATTGTCCATTGAAGAAATAGAATTAACAACTAATCAACATTGGTAAGTATGTAATTATTTTTTTTTGAAATTTTCTTATTTTTATCAGTTTTCACATACTAGAGTATTTTACCAATGTCAGTGAACTGGAAATTTACCCCTATAAAGGTTCTCGTGCGATGGCACCGTACCGTACCATCGTACCGTAACCCAAAACGTACCTGGACAAACCTCTTTAATTCCCTGAGTGCGAGGCCAATGTGCTAGCCACAACTCTACCGGCTCTGACTGTGGCCCCTACCGTAGAAACTTCCCTTACCAAAATTACGCGAACGGTTCACTAGATTTAGAAAACATGTAGTACATTTGTTTAGGCTTGCCTACATTAAGACTAAACTGCTTTATAAGAAAATCAGGCTAAGGAATTAGTGGTCATTAATATAGTAATTTAGTTCCTTAATACATCTCTCTCTCTCTTTTTCATCAGAAAAGCGATGTCGTATAGTAGAAAAGCCCAAAAATACCGTTAACGGTAAGCATGTATCTTAACTGTATGAAGCAATTTTTTAACTTTTTGGGAAAATGTTTGTCTTTAAGTAGAAAGTCCAAAACATTTTTGTTTTACTAGTGCGCTTAATACTAGTACTGACTTGATAAGCAAGAAATTTCCTTGTACCATATGACTTAATTTGTTTGCTTTTCCAAAATTTTGATTTTGTCTTATTCGTCTAAAGCCTACACAAATTTTGTCTTACTGAACGGTTTTGAGATCAGAAGCAATTGCAATAAAAATACCATTAACGGGAAACATGTACCTTATAACGTAATGTTTTAACCTTTTTGGAAAATTGTTGTCTTAAAGTAGAAAAGCAATTTTTGTCTTACTAAGCGTTTTAGTGAGCTCAAGACTAACACTGACTTGATGAAGCAAGAAGTTTTCATGTACCATATGACGTAATTTTCTTCCCGTTTTCAAAATATTGATTTTGTCTTATTCTTCTAAAGCCTCAAAATATTTTGTCTTACTGAACGAGATTGAGTTCAAGTAAAAATGCCGTTAATGGAAACCTTATCACTTAATTATTGGCCCTTTTTCGAAATTTCGAAAATCTGTAGCGTCGTTAAGCCCCCGTTTTGACAAGGAAGACAAAGCTTTTTTTTCACAACCCCACCCAAGCAATTCATGTTATTCAAAATTGTGTACCTTATCACGTGGGTTTTCGAGCCCTGGTTCCCTGTCCAATACATATACACCCAATTATTAATGACACCCCAAAGCGTGTTCTAGGGACCACGATTGGTGCTCATTGACGACTCCAGATCTAAGGTCTCACCATAAGAAGAATATTATAATTTGATTTTTAATTGAACTCCTACGAATTAAATAAACGGTACTAGAAACTGGCACATGCTTTCTCACAAACATATTTAAATTATTAATTCGTTCACTGCTAAGTCGCACATGTAAGCTTGACACTGAACACTATGAGTAGTGGCCGACGCACAGTGCATTGTACGCCAACCCCCGTATTGGAAATATTATCAATACACAGTGCATTGCGTGCATCACACGCCAACCCCCGTATGTGACCAAAACCGTGACTTCATAATTGTATTATAGTAGGAGATGGGATAGTAAATTAAAGTAGGAGAGTAAATAATAAATATTATTATTATCACCTAAAGTGAAAACTATTCGATCGATTTCGAACAAATTTGCACCAAACACGTAATTAGGCCTGTATAGATGCTCGAAAAAGGTTTTGAAAATTTTTGAAAAACAACCCCCTTTATGCCAAAAATCTCCCAAAAATAAGTTATTATTAGCTAAACGAGAATTTTTATAAAGATGCGGTTTTTTGCATATGGTAGGGTACATTAAAGGCTACATATTAGCCAAATTGTATCGAAATCGTTACAGCCGTTGTTTTTTTATAAAAAAATAATAACTGATTTTTTGGGGGTTTTTTTGACAAAAAGGGAGTTGTTTTTCAAAAATTTTCAAAACCGTTTTTCGTGCATCTATACAGGCCTACTTGACATGTCTGGTGCAAATTTGTTTGAAATCGATCGAATAGTTTTCGCTCTAGCTTTGTGTACATGCAGACATACATACATACATACAGACATATAGACATACAGACATACAGACATACATACATACAGACATACAGAAATAGAGACAGACATTTTGTAAAAACCACTTTTTTGGACTCAGGGGGTCCCAAAATAGATATTTCCACAAAAATCTCAACATCATTTTTTTGCGATCACTATACTTTCTCTATACTTTAGTATAGTGAGAAAGTAAAAGACAGTAAAATAAGGCGTTTCGTGGATACCTCAATATACAAACTGCTGACTGGGTACGTTAGTTTAAATGTACTTAGGTCGTAGTGACAAACTGGAAGAAGTTTTCGAAAACAATAAGTAAGGTAGGCAATTATAAATTTCAATCTAATATGCAGCTTAATAGCATTTGATAGATTAAATTAAATGATGAATTATCATAAATGATGTAGCCTATGTATTCTAGCCAAAGAAATTAATCCAGCTAAGACATTTAATATATACAGATTTGGTTAAGTGGTTAATAAAGCTGTTTTAATCATTTTATCTTGCTATTGCGTATATTCAAATCTCTTCTGTCTTGGGAAAGTAATAATTGACTAACACAAGTAATAACTTTGACCAAATCATATTTTCTATTATGCATAATATTTATTTATTCAAAGTGTTTGATTCTGAAAAGAATTACAGCTTTTTCAGGGCTGTTTTTATGTACAAAAACATAATCAATTGTATTTTGATATCCGATTTTAATTACATTCTACAATAAAATGTTGAACCATCCTCTTTTAAACAAAACCTAGTTTATAAAAATTTAAGAGAATTATAAACGTTTGACAAAAAATGTTTCACTTGAATTTGTACCAGAACCCCATATTGTCTCATGATAATTACATAAAATTCAAGGGATGCTTGAATAAATGGCTGCAATTATGTTAGTTAACAACAATTTTATGTTTTGTTCTTGGCATTATATAAAAGTGTCATTCATATTCCTACAAAATTTAAAAGTTACTACCATTCCGTATAATGTCCTGAATATCTCTGTTATATAAAACCATTCCTGTCATTCACCCAAAAACTCTGACCCTATTGCGCATGTTCAGGATCCAGGTCACCGCTACCGTCTCCATCCAAGTGGCTCTATCCTAATCAATCGTCATATCCGTGAAACTATCAGAATAAACAATAACCTGTTTGCATTTGCAGAGATTGGTATGAGAAGCGAGCAGTAACCTATAAAATAAATCCGACTGTATTACCATAAAACTGTATCATTCTGTTAAATGATTAGGCTACATTTTATAAATTAATTAAATAAGTATAGTAAACCTTATTATAATAACTAATTTCAATTACCTTTAGCGTAGAGACCAAACTGTTTGTTGTTTTTCGTTCATATTTGTCTACAGTTTTCAAATTGTTTCCCAACTGTTTCGCAGCTGTTTGCAAACTGTTCTGAAACAACATAGAAACAAATGTTTGTCATTGTTTTGTGTCCACACAAGCCAGGCAGTGTTTCTCGAGATGTTGACTGAAGAAGACGTTATTCTAGATTGTGCTAGTTTATATTTAATTCTACAATGAGCTTAACTTACCTAAGAGAAGGCATTGGTAGACCCGCAGATTTCTTGAAGAAGGTCCTTACTACGGCCAAAACTTACTGCCTGATTTAAGGCTTGAAGATGGTGCAATCTTCAAAAACTTTACTAGGATGACTCCGACTGATTTTGAGATTTTTTTGAGCCTTCTATTTCCAAAAATAAAAATAAATTTACACGGTACAGAGCTCCCATTTCTGCCGCTATTTCATTAGCTGTAACTTTAAGATATTTAGCAAGTGGTGGTTCTTTCACAAGTTTGCAATATACATTCAAAATTTAAAAACAGATCATTTCGTGAAAACTTGACGGGAATGAACCTCTTCAATTAAATTTGAAATCTGTTCCTGGTTACATGCAATAGTAGCCATCTTCTAAACTACATAGTTGACAACAAACCAGATCACTTCAACAACTGGACCGGTACTGAGCAGAATGAAACACTGAAGCCAGATGAGTCATTGTAGTACGCCCTCCCCTCGCATATTTTCTCGTCCAGACGAAAACATATTTGCGTGTTTTCCATTTGGTTTGGGAAACAGAAAGCATTGGTTTTTGTTTGTTGAAACCAGATAAATGTTTGTCATTTGTTTGGGAACTGTTTCCAAACTGTTTGCGAACTGTTCGGAAACATTTTGAAAACATTTTTGAAACAAATGAGAAACACTAAAAACAATTGGAATCAGTTTGAAAACAATGTTTCCGCAAACATGTTTGTCAGTGTGGACTAGGCTTAACAGAACAAAATCAAATATTTGTTATTTACTTTAAGCTAAATTGTTACAGTTCAACCTTGATCTTTTAATTAAAAAAAGAAATCCATTCTTCTTGTTTTAATTTACGCGTAAAGATAAATAATTTTCTAAACATAATTTAATTTAAAAATTCTGCGCAATGCAAACATGTTGTACGCGCCATCAGAGAAATGTTTCTGGTATTTTATGTGTCAGGTAAAAGTCATTAAGTTCTAACCTGCGCTAACACTACCAAACTGAAGTTTATAATCTTGATTTAAATTTAAACTAATATATTACAACGGGCAGGACCTGTGTAGTTCCTGGAAATTCGGGATTTAAAAAAAATTACAAAGTGTCAGAGCTTTCTCGTCCAGTTAGACCAGTGTCTGTTACTACAGAAGAGAATCTTAATGCTGTTGCGCAATTAAAGAAAAGCGTCGAAGGAGTATGGAATAGCAAGAGAAAGTCTACGAAGGATGCAGAAAAAGATGAAATTCAGAGCATAATATATGTAGGCCTACATGAAGATGCTCCGGACAGGCGTTTGGAATTCTGCGAGTGGTACACAATCCGACATGAAGCTGATCCCATGTTTTACAAAAAAGCATTTTTTGGAGACGAAGTGACTTTAAGGTGAATGTCAGAGTGATCAGACAATCCACATGGGGTGATGGGGACAGAATTGAACGATCCTGGTTTGAGTGTAAGGGCAGGGATTTTCAGCGCTGGCTAATCGGGCCATATTTTTTTAATTGTACTGCAAAATTAGAACTGGAAAACAGACCATTATTTGAAAATCTCTACCCGGTTAAGGAAAAACTGATGTGGCAACAACATGGAGCTCCCCTCATTATGGACTTATTGTGAGAGGCTTTCTCAATGAAAACTTTGACGAATAGATTAGCAGACGGGCACTATCGAACGGCCTCCACTATCTCCAGATATCACACCCATGGATTTTTTCAGACTGGGTTATACTAAAAAATGAGGTTTATTCTCTCAAGATTCGCGATGTTGAACATTTTAAGGAACGAATTCAATCAGAACTTGAAAACCTACAGTCCCTGAAGATTTGCGACGATATTTGTAAATAATTGTTGAAAAGATGCAATGTTTGTAAAGAACAACGTAGAAACCACTTTGAGCATTACAAAAAAATATTACACAAAAGTTACCTACAAAAGTGTAGATGATTTTTTTGTAATAATTTTGTACTTTATACAAATAAAGTAGGTATTTGTATTTTAATTTTTTACAACTGACTTATGGCCCACTCTGTATATTGTACATGTAATAGAAAATAAAAAGCGTAAGTGAGGTCTCCGTTTTAACTCGACCGTTCGGCATTTCGTCTGTGTGTCTGTGTGCCTGTCTCACGATTACGGCCAAACGCCTTGTCCGATTTTGATGATTTTTTTGCATGAATGTTCCTTATTCCCAAGCCAAGCCATGTATATATACGGTTTTTTCATTTTTCTTTTTTAACCCCTTAAAAAAAAAAATGGCGGACCGTTTCTCTCATTGTAAGCTTTTTTCCAAAGCTAGTTTATGGCTAATGGCAAATTAAATTTTAAACAAAATTGTATTCTTGATTTTTTTCCGTATCTCTAACGGTAAGCTCACAAAATGGCAAGTTTTTTTTGTAGATAAAGGTTTAAAGATTCATATATGCCAGTAAAAAAAATTATTGAAGTAAAATTAAGAAAGTTATTAGCTCAAGAATCAATCACGTTCAGTAACGAAAGGAAAATGTTTAACTTTAGGCCTACATAAAAAGTAGTAAAAATTATTGTATTTTTTTCATAAATGTAAAAAAGTTTCGTAATTTAGTTCTAAATAGAATTGTATACAAATATTTATCAATTTCAAATTTTTTATTTTGAAAACACCATTTTTTATGTTCCTACTACAAGACTGCTAACAAAACTAGGCCTGTTTTGAATAGTAATTTAGGAATATATCATTTGCCCAAAAATGACATATTATTATAAGAAAGTGTAGAGGATAAATCAAAGAATTGAACTGTATACCTGTAAATTATCATTGTAAATTTCATAAAGTATTTGACTTAGCTTTACTTGAATTACAAAATGAGATGAAACAAATGAAACCTCGCGGCGATAAAGGACATACAAAAAATTAACGTAGGACACCGTGGGAAGTGTTGGTACATGGGTTGAGATCCACTATCACGACGTTTTAACATCGTTTGTTTTCATTATTTCTAATATTGGAACAGGGGTGCTCACAGCATGGTTTGATGGCGCAAGTTGCGCCATCAGATTTTTTTTTTTTGGGGGGGGATAAATGTTTTGGGTGTTTTTCACAGTTTGGGAGGGAATTATCATACATTTTTGATTAAAATCAATATGAAGATTTGACGATTAGGAGAAATTAGGAGATAATCTGTTGTTTCTATTGTGTTAATCTCCCATTAATCGTAGTAAAAGTGCCGTATTATTGACAGCCTTGCATTTCTACTACTACTGCTTGTAGTGCAGTATAGAGACGAGCGATAGAAGGTGCCGAGTGTGGTGTGAACAAAGTATAAAAATACTATAGACATTTACAGCATTGAGAGCCTGCCAAGGTCATTCTGCATACAATTGCCCTCCCCCTCACAACAGTCCCAACACCATGGTGTAAGTAGATAAGGGGTGCTACTTAGAAAGACGAGTTTTGGACGGGTTCAGAGCATTTCATCAGATGACGTCACGGCTTGAATTAAAAATGCAGCCTTTCGTCCAAACTACGTTTACGCATAAATTATCAACAAATGACTTACAAAGTGTATAGCCTATTTTTGGTTTCTGTATGAAACGTGCTTTCCAACAGTATGAGTTTAACGATACAAATATGAAATTTACTATGCCGAATTACCTTCATTTTATGCTCTTTAGATTGGTGATTTCGAAAATGACGTGAAATAAATAGTAAAAAAACTTTCGAACTACACATAATTTGCATGTAATTAGAAATATTCGTCTAAATTCAAATAGGGTTAATGGTTAACTATTTTCTAACTTCAATATCAAATTTACATCGTTATAAACTACCTACGTTTAATAAGCTTTAAAACTATACCAAATTCATAATTTTTAAATGAGCGGAAGTGAGTGTAACAAAAAAAGTGATTGCCTTGTCGACTAATCAAAGAAAAAAACTTCTCCTGTTCAAACCATAAAAAAATCAATTTAAAGTAGTATTACTATTCACTTTTTTAAAACTTATTTTGAATACAAAACAGTTTCATTTACTTATGTATTGCTTATTAGCCAAATTTTTGAAGAAAATAAGAGCTATACACTCGACCCAACTTGAAAACGTTTCGTCAGAGGAGGGTTAAACTTCCTTTCTGTCCGTTTCAGACCATTTGGAGACGATACCCAAAATTCAATAATCTATATATATGTATATGTTTTATTCCCGGATTAATAAGTGGTAGTAAATAATAAATATGCTTCAAAATTGCTGATTTTTTGGTGAAAGGGTCCTAGTAGTAGGATTCTTCAGATACACTTTTTTTCTCTCGATCCGATTCAAAATGGCGGAGTTATATCGATTAATCGTTTTTGGGTAGGGAATTAAGGTTATATAAGTATATGGGTTTTCCCACCTTGATAAAACGGTAGTAAATATGATTCAAAATAGCTGAACTTTTAGTGGAAGGGTCCTTGTAGGATTTCCCAGACACTCATTTTTTTTATTTTTCGGTTTGACACAAAATGGCGGCCTATTTGATTCAAACCAAAAAAGTTAGAGCGAGAGGATATTGCATTATTTCTCCTACTCATATGCCCGATTACAATTTTTGGGTTATATCATTCGACAGGTAATTAAATTTACTACAATCCTGTGCAAAGGTATTTCAGGTACAGTCCCCGGAACAAGGAACAAAATTGATATGAAGCTCCCGATAAATGAGTTTTTCATTATAAATGTAAGGTTTTTGCGCAATTTCTCCCACTCATAAACCCGAGTTCAATTTTTGAGCGATATCATTCGAAAGCTAATTAAATTTACTAAAATCCTGTACAAAAGTAATTCAGGTACAGTCCCCGGAACAAGGAACGAAATTGATATTAAGCTCCCGATAAATGATTTTTTCATTATCAATGTAAGGTAGTTGTGCAATTTCTCCCGCTCATAAGCTAGAATACAATTTGTGAGCTATATCATTCGAAAGGCAAATAAATTTACTACAATCATCTGCAAAGGTATTTTAGGTACAGATCACGGAAAAAATTCATAGAAAGCTCCCGATAAATGATTTTTTTCAATATGGATGTAAGGTAAATTGCACCATTTATACCTTTCATAAGACCGAATACAATTTGTGAGTTATATCATTCGAAAGATAATTAAATGTACTATAATCCTGTGCAAAGGTGTTTCTTTGAACAGTTCCCAGAATAAGAAAAAGTCCATATAGGCCAGTCGGTAAAGGTCAATTTTGACCAAAAGTACCAGTAATTTGCATACGGCTGAATTTTTTTTATAAGTACATTAAAGTATGTAGATTGACATAAACAAAAGTTTACCAGTCTATCGATTTCCCAAAGTCGAAAAAAAATCGATTATCATTTTTTTTCTATTATCCTTAATATTTCGAGCTGGGATGAAGATAGAGGAAATTAAAAAATACCACCGTGTAGGGGAGGTATTTTTCAACAAAAACGGTCATATGTATTTATTTCGTCCGAGCAATGGTTTCTCCGGTAAAAAATCGATAATGCAGGTATGTATTTTGCAGCAGGGGAAATCACTAAAAGGGGACATCTTATTCATATATGAAGCGTTGGCTCATTCTAAATTGGCCGAATTTTAATATATCGAATTGAAACTTGACATAGGAGTTAAAATATATATTTTAAACAATTATGCTGAGTCTCAGCTTGTTATCTTGAAAATTACCCGATCTAGAGCCACTTGACTTATTAATGGGTTTCTCGATTTTAGGAGTACCGGACCCATCAATTCATTTTAAACAGCTCCAGTTTAGAAAATTTTCAAAATATCAACCTGAAAGTTTTTTACAAGTTAAATATATATATTCAAACAAGTTCAAGGAGTATAAACCTTTTTCATTATTTACTTTTAAAAGCACAAGTAAATTAAAAAAGTATAATTTTAGGCCTTTTTAGATTTTTCATCAAAACGCTTGAGTTGATCATCTGCAGATTAGTCATTTTTTTAAATATAGTTTTTAAAATAAGTATAGCAAAAAACAATTGTATTTTTAACTTCTGTACCAATTTTTAAATCGATATGTTGAAAAATGTCGAAAATGGAGTCGTTGAATCCAAAAGTGTTATAGTTAAAACGAGATAGGTAAAACAGAAGACTATTTTCAAGCGCCTCGTTTTTAAAAATAACAAGAAAAAAATCGTTCATACTTACTAAGAATATTTATACTGGTGTACTCAACTTGTAAAACAAATTTGATGTTGATATTCCAAAAAGTTTCTAAACTGGAGCTGTTTAAAATGAATTGGTGGATCCGGTACTCCTAAAATCGATAATCGAAATCGACTCCTAGATCGGGTCATTTTCAAGATAACAAGCTGAGACTCAGCATAAATGTTTAAAATATATATTTTAACTCCTATACCAAGTTTCAATTCGATATATTAAAATTCGGCCAATTTAGAATGAGCCAACGCTTCATATATGAATAAGATGTCCCCTTTTAGTGATTTCACCTGCTGCAAAATACATACCTGCATTATCGAATTTTTTCCAGACAAACCATTGCTCGGACGAAATAAATACATATGACCTTTTTTGTTGAAAAATACCTCCCCTACACGGTGGTATTTTTTATTTTCCTCTATCTTCATCCCAGCTCGAAATATTAAGGATAATCGAAAAAAAATTATAATCGATTTTTTTTTCGACTTTGGGAAATCGATAGACTGGTAAACTTTTTTTATGTTAATCTACATACTTTAATGTACTTATAAAAAAAAATTCAGCCGTATTGCTAATTACTGGTAGTTGTAACCTATACCGACTGGGCTAATAGGAAACTCCCAGTATTCAATACTAGATATTTCCTAATAAGAAAATTCGGCTATAGTAATTCGGCTAACAGTGCTGCTTGCGGTATTTTATTTTTTATTGTTATTTTCTTAGTTATCAATTAATGTAAATTTATTGTTTGTATTTTGCAACTATAAAATAATATTAAAACAATTTTATTCACACTTAATTTTGTGTTGCATGAAATTTTTATTTCATGATGAAATATCATTTATTTGTTATTATGTTTTTCTATTCTTTCAAATCAGTTAACTATATAAGTATCTACTACTGGTCATCAAAATGTATTGCAGGTTATTATTGTTATTTTCCTACAATATTTTCTTAATTATTATCAATGAATGTAAATTTATTTTTGTATTTTTCAACTATATATTACTTTTTTTAAATTAAATTCGAATAGCTAGTTTACTACTTCAATATGTTACATTATATACGATTACCACCAATAACAAGGATGTCTTTTTCACCAAGCGTTAGAGGTTAAAGAACTTATTTAATATTACGATGTCTTCTGCTACTTACAAAAGTAGTAAAATGTGTTGTTTTTGTTAATAAATCTTACTGAATTTTTGTATTTGTTTATAAATTACAGAGAGCCTTTAATCCTTTTTTCCATAAACATATTTTTATGAAAAACTTTAATAAGTTATTGGATTTAACTGTAAACTTTAAGTTACCTAATGGGTTGTTTTCAGAGAATAAAATAACACTTTTAAGAAAACCTTTTTTTTTGCTAAAATGGCTTAAAATGTCTACTTTATTTAGGAGGGAACCCACAGGCAGGTTTTAGGGGGAATTTGCGCCATGTGCTTTGGGGGGATGGGTACTCCTGTATTGGAATATGATATGGAACTTAAGTTAACTTATGATACATTGTTAAGCTTGAGTTATTTAAGTATGTAAATATTTAATTGTATGTTGTCCCTCTATAACGCGATATGTTTAGCTATTAACCTATAACGCATTATTAACCTAAATAAAACACAATGCCTCTAAAAGAAAATCTTTAGCAGTTAAAGCTCAAGAAAAGAAATAAAAACGCGAATTAGAAATCCCGGAATAGCGGGAATTGTAAATAATGTTTCACTGGCTAAATCTTCTGCTTACTTCCTTACTGGCACACAATTTTTAACCTAAGCTCAAAACCACATTTGTTATTTCAACGAGCGAGGTCTACTGTTCACAGAACTACTAGTTGTAGGAAAGATTTCAACAAAAACAGAATATTTAGGCCTAATTTAATTTTTTCAAATTTTAATAAATTATTAATTTTTGTTTTTTAGTATACAAAATTTTTATTTTCTCTTACCTATTGTTTGAATATTCCATCATACTATTTCCTAGTATTTTAAGTATTATCACAATCACAGTGTTTAATTATAAAAATACCCAGAAAAGTAAAAGTTTAGGGCAAATTATAAAAAGAAAAGTAAAAGATATCGAAATCCAAATAATATGGGAGAAAATACAAATTAAAAAATCGCTAGAACTTCTGAAAATAGAAGATAGAAAAGTTTTTGAGCCAGCAAAATGTCTACATATACTGGACAGAAGGGACAAGAAAATGGCTTTGGCATGGTTTCGACTAGGTTTATGGCGATTATGGGCGAGTGACAACGTGGATAAAGGGCGGTGTGCTCTTTGCGGGGAAGAAGTTTCAGCAATACATTTAATTATGACGTGTCCGAAGACTCGGGAATTTACAGAGGGAATAGGACAGAGCGTGCTCTGCTGCATAATAAACTTAGAACAGGTATATTTGGACAAAACTGTTACGGTGTGCCTAAAAATTAAGAGAATGTGGAAAAAAGCAATTGCTGGCAATAATCCCCCGGACAACTTGGGACGACTTGGAGCCACAGAACAGACTGAACAATGAGGTAGGCTATGAATGGAAAGTGAGTGATTGAGAGATATAAATAAAGAGAGAGAATGGTTTTAGATTAATGTTAAATTTTTGTGAGTTAATTAATGTTAAATGTGAGTTTATTATATATATGTATTTTCGTACAAAATATCTATCTTTATAAAATAGAAAGATAAATGTAAAATATATTTTTTTGTTGGGCAGTGTGTTGCCTTTAGGGTTATTGCAAATAAGATTATGATATATTTATTTAGTAGAAAGTAGGCCTATTATCAGTCGGTTCTGTGGCTGGAGGTACAAGTTTAGTTTGGTGTTTTTAGTATTAGTGTTTTAGTATTAGATAGCAAACAATATCAGTTAAAGACCAAGTTCAGTTCTATTTGTATTTGTTGTTGGCATGTTTGTTTTGAATTAAGTAACCATTAGGCTGTTACGTATTGTGTAAAAGTATAGTTTGTTATTGTTAACGGCCACATCAGCTTTAAAGCTGGGGCCAGGTAGAAAGCATGTAAGCTACTAGAAAAACAAATAAATAAATACTATAAAAATACCGGAATCACAAATAAAGTTATTTAAAAGGTCGGTTCCACTGAACTCATTGCCCAGAGATTAATTAAAAGTAAACACAATTCTTTTGTTCTGAACTGAGCTTAATTAAAAGTAAATTAAGTTTTGATTCCTGGAAGTTTAGTGTTGAAAGTTTTTTTTATCAGACTATTTAGACAGCTAAATATTCGACAACCAGTTATATCACCTAGGCCAGACAAAAAATAAAGCCTGTTTCTTCCAGTAGGTGATATTAGCTTATTTTACAACTGTTTTGGAGTATTAATGTTCCCGGACTTGGGGCACGTCAAATTAATAAATTTCTCCAGGAAAGAATTGTTGGAAAATTGGCGTTCTCAACGTGAGGTGTCGACAACAGAAAGAACCGTTGTAATATAGTTTCGCACTTAAGCAGTAAAACAAAGTGTTACGTTCTGCTTGTGCAATGTAGATGTGTTACTTCACCTGTCTGATAAATGTCTCGTAAATAAATGTGTTCCATCTGAAATCATAGCCTCATTACCACAAGCCCGCATTGTAAAAACTCCAGCTTCCAGCAACACGATACATACAGCCTCGTACATACAAACACCACGCCTCTAAAACAGTAAAGCGCATAGTTCCATACTAAGATTTTTGTATCTTTTCATAAACTGGGAGATGGATACTGACATTAAGCTTAAGGATTATATATTGTATAAATATAAAGAAAGAATTAAAGAAAAAAGTACTCAATATATTAAATGATATCGACAATATCAAGTGGAAATAGGGGGCGGTGCAGTTCCATAGTGCCTGTAGGGAGCCGCCACTGATACAAGCTTTACTTGAATGTTTATTTCTGAAAGGTTCTGTTTTGTGAACGTAAACATCTTCCCGGAGAACTGACGGAGCTTTCAGGGGGAATCACACATTAAATTAGATTTCAAATATAAATATTTCTGAAATAAATATCAACTACTTATTTGTAAAAGAGGTAAGGTAGCTGATCCAACCTTGAAAGGAACTTTTGTAAAGGTAAAATTTGACAAAAAGGTTTTATGATTTACTAGATGGATCCACCCTCTGCTCTCTTCGTTATGTAAAATCTGATATTTTCTCGGAAATTATGACTGATTAGGTCAGTGGCATTTGTATCTACAGTGGTAGGGGTAGCGGTGACAGCTCGTGGACTAGTCCGGGTTCTCAGACGGTCACCTGGTTTACGAGGGGTGGTGGGGGGTATGACAAAGAGTCTGTCTGTCCTCTAGAAAAGGTGCCGACCATTGAAAAGACCAACACTCTGAACATAATTATAACATAATTACCTGAACATAAGCCTACTTATATATAATGATAATTAAAAAGATTTTTTTAAATTATTTTTTATTACAACTGAGTAAGATGTACCCATCTAGTAATTTATTCCTCATAAATGAATAACATTTGTAAGGGATATAACCCAATGGTTACTCCCTATCACTATTGTACATCAAATCAAATCCGAAGGCTTGGTTCTTTGAAGTCTTCTTCCAGTTACATCCAACAGCCCTCGTAGCTCATGGCGTTCGTGGTGCCGGATGCGCTGTCTGTGCTTCTCTGCCTGTTTTTTTATTTCATCTCTGATAGAGTCTATTTTGAGGTCCCTATGTAAATCCTCATTTCTGATGAACCAAGGTGCGTTAACTATAGATATTAACACCTTATTTTGGAACACTTGGATTATATTTATATTTGTCTTATTAGTGCAGCCCCATAGCTGTATCCCATAAGTCCACACTGGTCTTAGGACCTGCTTATATATCAACAGCTTATTATGGATTGACAGTTGTGATTGTCTTCCAAGCAGCCAATACATTTTCCTGAACTTTAGATTTAATTCTTGCTTTTTCTTTTTGACATGCTCCTTTCATTTCAGCTTTACGTCAAGTGTCATTCCTAGGTACTTAGCCGAATTGGCATGAGGAACCTGTTTAGAATTTATTGTAATTGGAATACGATGCTCGTTCTTACTATTTGTAAAGTTAGCATTGACTGATTTCTATTCATTAAGACTAATGCGCCATTTTTTAGTCCATATACACACCTCATCAGCTGCCCTATGGAGTTTAATTACAGCTTCTTCAGTTTTCTTATCAGTCACTAAAATCGCAGTATCATCAGCAAATGTACCTATGATTGTATCATCTGGTGTAGGAATGTCTCTTGTGTACAATAAGTACAGGATAGGTTCCAACACACTACCCTGTGGCACCCCAGCAGATATTTTCTTCAGTCCTGAGTGTTCGGCTTCATATTTCACTCTAAAGTGTCTATCAGATAAATACGACTTCAATATTGTGTAGTACTGCTTTGGTAAATCTCTTTGCAATTTCCACACCAGTCCCTCATGCCATACCCTGTCAAACGCCTTTGCTACATCCAAGAAGATACTTGCACATGTTTCTTAATTAAAAAGATACCACAGCAGATTTGTTAGGTTAGGTTAGCTCCAGGTACAAGAGTAATGGGGGGACAAAGAGTCCAGCTGTCAATAAGAAAAAGCCCAAACTCTTTAACCGCCTCTACGAAATATTATTATTTCAATATCTAGGTCACAGCTGGAAGTAGGACAGAGAGTCTACACTCCAACGAAGGGTCGACCACACACATAATTCGTTAGGGCGTACAAAGATTCTGGTCCTTTTCTGACAGCTGGACTCTTCGCCCTCTTTTACATCTGGCTCTAACCTAATCTAAGCTAACAAATCTGTTAAGTGACCTACATCATTCAGTTGAGTTCAGAGTGTTGGTGTTTGTCTTTTCACTAACCAGTGCGTAGCTAAATGTCGTCTTTTCTAAATAACTCTTGGTCCTCCCCTGCAAACCAGGTAACCAATGTCCGCGAGCCCAAGTTACAAGCTATCTAGGCCTACGTTGCTTTAAAGTCATGGTGTTACTGCAGAAAGTTTTCATGTGTATAAACAGAAATATTTCCTATTGTACAGCCCCGAAAGAATGAAAAAAAAAAAATAGGGAGTACTAAGA
Organism: Philaenus spumarius; assembly: GCA_018207615.1. Taxonomy (NCBI): domain Eukaryota; kingdom Metazoa; phylum Arthropoda; class Insecta; order Hemiptera; family Aphrophoridae; genus Philaenus; species Philaenus spumarius. The sequence goes on along the minus strand of JAGFPH010001306.1, from coordinate 7,727 downwards.
GTACTCTGTTAAGCACTGAGAAATAATTAATTCATATAATTGTTATTCATTTTTTAACTACCCTTTGTTATTTTACCCTTTTTACTAAGATGATATTGAATGAAACAATTGCTCGTTTGCTTACGTAAACTGTGTACGGTTCACAACTGTCTGATTAGCAAAACTTGAAAAGCACAAGTGCAAACTATATGAGCAACATATAATATCTCATGTATTCCTCATGTATTGTCATTAAAAGCTTCCTCGATAATTCACACGTACATATTAGTAAGCCCATGTTTTTCTCAATACTCTCAGAACAGAATAAGCAAGTTAAATATTTCTCCCCAATGACAATAATATTCTTTTAACAAATTACCGATCAGTCTAATGAGCTCCCCTGGTGACCTAACTTTGACCTCAGCAGCTGGCGGGCATCTTCTTGGCCACTTTATGACATCCCTGGTACGTGGGAGTGCTTGGGAGTTTAGTGCGATATGAAGTCAGTATAAGTATTGCCCGTAATCACGTACACAGTAGAGCATGTAGGCCCACTCTTACTGTTTTTTTTTTTCTAAAGCTACATTTATCATCTTCTGTGTTATTTTTGTAGGCGTATAGTATTTTTTTTCTCAAAAAATTGATAAACAGTAAGTTGTGAAAGTAAGATGAGTCAAAGTAACACCATCAATGTTGACTTGTTGGAAAGCCATACCAACTTGTCTATGGAAAAACATAGGCCTAAAGTATTTATTCCAATAAATAACAAACTTTAAACATGTAAATGAAAAGTGCGCAGTTTTGGTCTGATTGTGTACTGAAAATAACCATAAATAATACTGTACCATTTAATAATACTGAACAAATATTAGGTTACTTGCTGTATTTTCAATGATACAAAAGAAGATAAAGTTAGGCTTACTTTGAAGACAATCCAAGTCATGGCAGAGTCATATACAAAATTCACCAAACATTTTCTTAACACTTATTGAATTTATGTTAATAGGCCTCGAAATAATATGTTTGAAAAATGTCGTAATTAATATATATTTTTTAAATATTAATAAAACTCTACAAAGCTTAAACACTTAAATCTTTATAGATAAATTGTGTTAATAATTTCACTTCTCTGTGACAAGATTGTCTAAAATAACATAAAAATCTATAAAAACTAAACCACAGTAATACATTATAATCTACCTTTGAAACCCTAATAAACTTGTAGGTTACATACATTTTATAAGACAAAACTACAAACTTGTAATTTTTAAACATGTAGTTTTTTAAATTTATATAATAGACAGAACAAGTAACTTATTATTTACAAGTGAACAATTTTACTTTTGTGGAACAAGATTTTACTTAAATTTTTAAACATTTACCTGTAACTTGTATCTTCGCGGAATAGAAGTTGTTTTTGCAATTATTTTGCAAATTGCAGATTTAGTTTGGAAACGAAAAGAAGGTACTGTATTATAATAGTCTGTTTATATACAAACTTAGGCGTAGATTTAAATTTAATACTTAACAAACACGTATTTAAATGTTTAAGGGCTTTTATAGTTATGAGATGTAAACATTTTTCGTAACGACCTAGATCAAATTATAGTTCAATCAAATTAAGGATTCTTCTCGCAAAAAATGGAAACAGCTTTAAATCGATTTTAACTAGCTCAGGACCAATATATCTACAATTCCTATAGCCGATTAGGGTAAGCAATGATAGGGTTGAAATGGTAGGGGTGAAAAGGGTAACGTTTTTAATCAACCCCCAAAAGAATATTTCTTGGTGCCAAACTGCAGAATATGAAAAAATAAGAAACTTTCAAATTAAAATGTTTTTGACATAGATCTAACCTCAAAATCTCGAGATAAATGGATATACATTTTTTACGAAATTATTTTTTTTCTCGGTCAAAATTTTATTTAATTTTACCTTATATTTTTCAAAAAACTTTAAAATCACAAAATCGAATAATTATTTAAAAAAAAAAAAAATGTTATTTAGATCATTAAAAGACACACTCTCCCCACAGAGTTTTTAAATTAAAGTATTTTTGACCGAGAAAAAATAGTTTCGTAAAAAATGTATGTTCATTTAACTAAAGATTTTGAGGTTATATAAAAAAAATTAAATTTGAAAGTTTCTTATTTTTTCATATTTTACAGTTTGGCACCAAGAATTTTTTTTTTTTGGATTTGATTAAAAAAGTTATCCCTTTTCACCCCTACCATTTCAACCTTTATTATCGCTCACCCCTAATTGACTGTAAGAATTGTAGGTCCTGAGCCAGTTAAAATCATTTAGAGCTCGATTCAGAGCTGTTTCAATTTTTTTCTGAAATGAAGCTATTGAAGAGTTAATTTGATTGGACTATATGATTTAGGCTTAAAAAATGCATTCTCTTATTAGTTTTGGTTACCGCTTCCATGTTATTTACTTGCGTCGCTGTGTTATTGCTACGTTATAACTAGTAAATCCCCGTGAAAAATCACAGACGGATTAATAAAATTAGGTACACATTAGAAATACATCATTTATACAAAATACTGTACTATTTAAACAACACACTTTATCTAGGCCTATCTAACTATGCAGACGGGGATTTTTAACTCGGTAAATGTGTACAATTATAAGGACTATAAAACTATAGGAATATTTGTTAAGATTTTGTGTTTATGTATATTATTATATATGTTTAAAGAAAGATAAAAATTTTATCTTTTAATTGCCTTTTATTTCAGATTGATAGATCAAATGATTTAGAAGTTATTAATATTATAGGCTATATTATTGATTGAAGTTGTAAACACAACCCCAAAGTATAATCTATGCTAGGTTTTGTTTGCGTATGATGGGCGAAATCAGCTGTAATATTATTAAGTTAAACGAATAAGTATTTCTTCTTTAAATTTGTATAGACGAATATTTTGATGATAAAAGGTTGTATTTATATACAGTTTATAACCTCAAAGCAAATTATTATAACGTATAATTTATAACATACATTAGTTCTATAACTAACAGGCGATGATAACCATCCAGGGTTTTCGCCTTAAAAAAAGAAAAAAAGTTCTATAACTTATATTTAAAAAAAATCAACGTCACAAGAAATTAACGTAAGTTGTAAATATAACCTCAAACTATAATATACATTGGGTTTACAGATTATCGGTGAATTAAGCTGTTATATGCCTATTAAATGTTACTCCACGTACGTACACTCGCTTTTATAGGAGTTGATAATAATTATAATTCTGTATTATTATGGTGATACAAATACAGCTGATGTTACCACTAGCACGTTTCAAGAAGCTTAGTACCGGTATGTCAAAGTTCAATGCAATATGGTTTTTCAACAGTGTCTTTCACCCTAAATTATACATTTTATTTAGGCCTTCATCACTGACTAAAAGACAATTTTTACTTTCTCCACCTTATACGTAGTATATGGAGAAAGTATTGTTTTCGTAAAAATGTTCGAATTTGAATTTTCAGTTGAATTATCTGTTTTGGTGCTCCCAGAACCCCAAAAAATTGTTTAGTGCAATTATCTGTGTTGGTGCTCCCTGAACCCAAAAATATTTTTAGTGGAATTTTTTGTTTTGGTGCTCCCTGAACCCAAAAAAGTGTTTTAGAGTGGTGTCTGTCTGTCAGTCTGTCTGTATGTATACACGACCACAGAGAGGACACTATTGGTCCGATTTTCATGAAATTTGGTATGTAGGTAGGCTACTAAACCCTAATATCTCCAGGCGTTTTTTCATTTTTTGGAATTTTTTATTTTTAAGGGTAATTTACCCCTAAAAACCCATAAAAAACGACACAAATGCAAATTTCTCAAAAACGGCTCTAACGATTTTGATCAAATTTTCAGTATTTATAGCGCTTAAGATGACAAACAAAATGACACCACCCGCTTTTATCAAAACTTCGGCGTTTTATAATTATGGGGAAATGTTTAAAAATAAACAAGTTTGTGTTGTCAATCTAGCATCGCGGCGGCGGCCGCACGGGGTAGCACCACGGTAGCGAGCACGGCCAGTAATTCAAAGGTCGCGCGATCGAATCCCGCCTGGGACAATATTTTTTTTATACGATTGACGTAGGTAGAATATTATTTTTTTGTTTTGTTCTAAAAAGTAGTAAAAATAAAATAATTAAAAACAATATTATTTTGACTACAGTAAGTTAGGAGAAAGTTTGTGTCAGTTAACTGATAGGGCTAGGCCTACCGTTTATTTTTTGATAGTTACCTAAATTTAAATATAGCTTAACACCAACAATCAAAACATAAAGTTTAATAAATAATCAGATATACGAAAGTACCGGTAACTATGGAAACAACAAAAAATATTCAGTAATTTTCAATAGAAGAACCATCGAGTTGTGGATGTTTGTAGTTTTACTTTTACGTAGAATCTAACCAATCGGCCTGTAATTTGTTTACGTTTACTCTCTTCTATCTATCATCTTTACTTCTGATCTCGGATTACAACTTTAACCTTTAAAAGAAAGCAAGGTAAGGTTAATGAATGATTTAACCTACCTATTTAACCTATTTGATGAATGATTGTATTGATTACTATTACCTCATTATATCGCTTAGAACGCTTTGATTATTTAAAATAAGTAGGATAAATATATTGTTTCACCGACTGTGCAAGACCATGGTACTCTCAAACTATTATTTGTGATTTATTTGAGCTGGTCATATTATTTATAATTATTTGTAGAGGCTTCATATCCTTAAATACTAAGTTATTAAAATAAGCAAATTATTAACCAATAACTCGCATGACGCAACTGGAATTTAGCATAAATTCAACATTGTATAAAACACTTACGCCTTAAAGGTTTTGACTAACTTAGATTAGAATAGATTGTATAAATTAAATAATCTCTTTAGCTATAAAATCGTTTGTATTCAGTACGGCATTCCTAAGTTATACATTCTATAACTTTTACATTGAAACTCACGCAATTTATTTGATACCGAATTTATTTTGAAGCAACTTTAAAGAAACTAATATTTACTTTGAAATCGATTGCAAAACTTAAAGGTTAACTAACACTTTTATTTACTACAATAAGCATTATTAAAATTTAATAATTGAATGTTCTGTCCTCCTCACAAGTGGTAAGTTATTTTAAATTCATTATGTGCAATTATTGTTTCATGTCACACAGTGTTAAATTTCGTACACAATCAAAACGGACAAGTAAAATAACAAACGTCATTATCAACAATAACGAACAGCTGACATTAGCTGATTAGGTAAAGAATTTGAAACAAATATTTATTTTGAAATTTCTGATGGCCTAACCTCAAAATTTCGAATTAATAACGTTATACTCGCTAATCTAAATTGCCTGCTTATACAACAACAAAACATTAGTTTTGTAGGCCTACTTCAAATTATAGATTTTAGTCATAAAATAATTTAAATATTATCTAGAAGACAATTGATTTAGCATACGATTGCTCTAAAAAGTAATTGAACTGCTGAAATTAATTCAGGTTTGCTTAATTTTAACCTAAGAATTGTTTTCGATAGTGAGGTGTTTTGATGATATGTAATGAGATATGACAAGCTTTGACAATTTTAAAGTAGTGAATGGAAGGCCTACATTGCATTGCATTGATTCACTCACTGTTCCAGGAACATATAAAAGTTCTGCCTCAGGGCAAGCCCTTTGGCGGTTAGTGTGATAATAATTATACATGACTATATTATGTGTTTATTACTGTTTGGGTAAGGGTGTGTGTGAGTGTGTAGAATGTTCTTCATTGTAAGTTGGGTGTATATTTGTGTTTTAGATTTAGATTTAGCTATAGGCCTATACAAAATTAATTATGTTAGGAGATATTGAATTAGCGAAGTTGATCGTAGACGTTTAGTAGGAGGGGGGGGGAAGGCCTACATTATGTGTTTCAGGCCTAAATACACTCCTGTGCATTGAGCTTCTGGGTAGATCAAAAATTTGAGTTAATTTCGTTATTCTGTAATGTCCGTAAGCCTTTAGGCACTTCTAAAGTTTGTGTAATTTCTTTGAAAAATCACATGTCAAAAAGGAGTTTTCATAAGGTGACAAGGTGCTCTTGTTAAATAAGAATTCTGAGCAACATGAAATAAAAGGTGTGTATTGAACTAAAAAATCCAGTACGGCAGTCAGTACACAACACAAACAAACTCAAAGCAAACCTATAGAAAGTTTTGTTAGCTATTTTAAAAATAAACAATCAGAAATAAAGAGGTGCAATAAATGTTCTATATGAAACCATTGAAACAACACATCAGTTCATTTGGAATAAAACGATATACAAATGAAATCTGTTTCTAGAAAAAAGACCAGGACAGAACTATAATAGTGCAGAACTATTATATAACTATAATAATTGTGCAGGCCTAAATTAAAACAACATGAAAAACTACCAATCACCGCAAGTAGATTTATTGCCAATACCTATGAAAAATGATGTTGCAAATTATCTGAATTCTTATGTTTAGAAACCTTAACTTAAACATAACACATTATGTAAGTAATGTGCTTCATGCATTTAATTTTGTATTAGTGTAAATTGTAAAATATTGAATTTCTTGAATAACTTGTTTCATGTTAGTTCCTACTTTTAGAAGTGTTATGCACATATTATGTTTTTAGTAATTTATGAAGCTAACCGGGTGTTAGTTATCCAAAGAACAAGATGAAGAATTAATTATTATACTAAACATAAAAATAGACTGTTATTGAAAAAAACAGTACTATCTTTCTACACATAAAACAAATGATTTAAAAACGCTTCTAAAGTCGTATAATTAAATTTATGTTTCTTTTTAAACATCTCAAGTAGGCCTACTTTGCAATTGGTTTGTGAAATTGACAGGTTAAACTATAGCTAAAAACCTTGCTAAACCATTGTAATCGATGTGATTGTTATTACTACCCGGCTATGATTAATTTCAGCCTAAACTTTTGACGTTATGTCGTTCCGTTAGGACTTGAAATTAATAATAAGAAAACACACGTAATACAAATGGAGTGGAACTAATTGGTCACAAATAAATTGTTGAAAAATATGAAGTTTTGTGCGCAGTTTGAAGAGCGATAAGTGTTGAGTAAAGATATGTAGCGTGTATAAATGGTCTAACCTAATAACAAAAGTTAGTAATAGGATATAATATTAGTAACTTAAAATAAAGATGGCCAACACATGTTTGTATATGTGGAAATCAAACCATGACAATAATCGTCACAATTGAAAAATATTACAAACGGTGTAAGCATGACTTGTATTAAAGGTATACAAATAGAGGAGGGGTAGAAAAGCAAAGTTTTGACGTTCGTAAATATCAGCGAGTTTTATAGGGTTTACAGTACTTTATTAAGAATCAAACAAACAACTATATTTTATACGGCAAGCCCTATAAATTGTTTTGCGGAAAGTATTATACAGCAGCTCTGAAAAAATGATCTGTGTGTTAAAAAACAAAATTTTATTTAAAAAAATACATAATTTATAAAAGTTAAATACAGTTAATTTTGAATTAGTAATTATTTTGCAGTTTTAATTCCTCAGGGTCCAAATTATCAGCCATGCAAAGCTAGGTGGTCAAAAAAACTTAAATGGGACAACTATTATTGCCGTTAAATAATTTCCTATTGAAATTAGGCGAATTAATTTAGTATTAGTTTATTAAGTATAGTGTCGTTTTCACATTTCATATACATTGTTTTAGCATAA
>JAGFPH010001305.1:280761-296125 GCA_018207615.1 Philaenus spumarius | reverse complement strand
ATAGGCCACCGCTCAGTCGTCATTTCCGTGAAAATATTAGAGTAAACTATAATCTGTTCACATTGTCTTCGCCAAGGGTCAGGGCAGGGGTTGGTGAGCGAAGCTAGCAGGGGCGGAGCACATAATAATCAGCTACATTATTACGAGATATGTGTTAAAATATAAAAAGACGAAAGTGTTCTGAAACGGAAAGGTAAAGCAGGCTGTATGGAGTAGCAGAGGAAAGTTGGAGGAAACTTAAACACTTGTAAATAAATGAAATACGATAAGTGCAATAAATGAAATATAAAACCATAACTCCGCGAACAGTATATCTATGTGACTAAATTTATGGTATTGTTATTAGTTCATTCAACTTTAGTCTTTGTAAATTCGTTTTTAAAGTGCTTTTAAAATAGTTTTTAATAAACTTCAAAATACATGCATAACCCTGTTTATAAACAAATTCCATTGTTGAATTTGTTCTTTCTTATGTCTTACAACACAAAATTTAAGTCCATCCTCATTCTAAATAAAAATCCTTATGCTGTATATTATTTCTCGAAGGTGTTATATGTGGCAACACCATATCTCCCTTAATTCTTCACCAAATTTAATGATTCAAAGCAATGATTGATGATTATTAATTGATAATTCATGACGTCATTTTAAAGCTTATTTTCCCCGCTATTGATAAAAAATTAACAAATATCTTAAAATTTATGTTTTCGTTAAAAAAATTGCCTAAATATGAAAGTTTACATGCTTCCTAATTAAAGGCGCCATCTATATGATGTAAAAAGTTTATTCACTAGTATTCCAATTAATCAATGTTTGGAATGTGTGGAATCTTTATTATTTAGTTCTAAGGTTGACCCATGTATTGCTTTAGAGTTAGTAAATGTAATTCAAATTTGTCTAAAACAAAATTATTTTCAATTTCAAGAGAGATTTTATAAACAAGTAGATGGGTTAGCTATGGGTTCTCCTTTATCTCCATTATTGGCGGAGATTTTTATGAATGATTTTGAAAATAAATTTGTTGACGGTCGGAATCCTTTTCAGGGCAACATTAAATATTGGTACCGATACGTAGATGATATTTTGTGTTTGTTTGATGGTTCAGACCGTCAACTTAAAATGTTTCAAAATTATTTAAATTCAGTTAATGAGGCGATACAATTAACTATGGAAATAGGCATGGAAAACACAATAAACTTTTTAGACCTGAAAATAAAAATCGAAGACAGTAAACATGTATTTAGTATATTTAGAAAACCAACATTTACTGACAACATTATCCATACAACATCACAACATCCAATCAGCCATAAACTAGCCTCATTTCACAGCATGTTGTACCGTCTCATTAATGCCCCCATGAATGAATTTGACTTTCATCGGGAACTTAATTGCATTAAATTGATTGCCTCTAATAATGGTTATAATGGTCAATTAATTGAAAAAATGTTAAAAAAACAAATTAAAAAAGAATGTTAAAAAACTTATATTCCCTAATAATAATGGTAAAAATGAAACTACAGATAAATGGCGTAGAATCAATTACATCGGTAAAGTTAGTGTTACCGTAGGTAAATTATTAGAAAAGAGAAAGCATTGTAGACCTGCCTATTACAATAATAAATGTCTGGGAAATATGTTAAATAATTCCAAAGACAAAATTAGTAAATTTTCAAAAAGTGGAGTGTACAAATTAAGTTGCAAAATTTGTAATGCAGCTTATGTAGGGCAAACAGGTCGTAGTTTTAAAACTAGATTAAGCGAACATAATAGAAGTTGGCGATTAAACTATGATGACTCTAGTTTTTCTAACCATTTAAAAACACATCATGACATTTTAGACTTTAATTTAAATACAGATTTTGATGTACTTCATGTTAATTGTAAGGGTAATAAGTTAGATGCTTTGGAAATGTTAGAAATTAAGAGGTTAATTAATAAGGACGTAAGTTTAGTTTTAAACGAACAAATAGATTTAAGCAATTCGCCATTTCTACAACCGTTGTTATTGACCAGTTCGATTCCTCCCCCATCCCTAACCTAACGGTATTTTGGCCTACCTGTACCCAACTGCTGTGTGTTGGATTTTTTTCTTGTTCCTTTAGTCTTCCTTCGATAATGCCGTAGCTGGCGAAACCTAGGTCGGCACGGCTCAATAAAGCTTTGTGAAATAGTACAACAAGTTTTCATTTATTTATTTATAATGGAATTTCACCAAGAACCAACGGTCGTTAGTATAAATAGTTTATTAACAATCTGTTTAACAAACATAATAGCTGTTAGTTAGATTGTTAACATACTAATGCAAGTGTAATCTATCACACAAATCAATCAAATTAAACCAACGTAAATAAATAAACGTAATTTACTTAATTAAATCAATGTATTAAATCAGGTAAGTAGGCCTACTCCTAACTTGCTAAATATTTGCGCGGGTCACCTAGTTTAACCTAACTATAATGATCTTAATCCAGTTTAACCCAGTCTTAATAGTTTTTTTCTATTCCTTTTTATATATTCAAAAACGGTATCTAAGTTGTCCTACTACTCTCTTTTAAGCTCGACTTTTGTAACCCACAAATGCATGTACTATAGTTTTTAAGGAAAACACAGACATATTTATGTATTTATTATAACTTATTGTGACTATTTATACATTCAAAAACTGTAAAATTTTGGGACAAAAAGAGCCAAATTGGCTTCCAAAATTTTAAAAGTTTTCCGGGGGTGTCAAAAATTTCCCCGGACTCCTCTTTTGCCAGGGTTAAAAGTAGTGCTTAATACCCACGGTCTGCCCAACTTAGATAATATCATATTGGCGCCCATGGATGCAGCATGCCGGATATGTAGGAGGTAAGAGAAAACTCCCACGCATATATTATACGAATGTGAATCACTTTACTTAAACAAAAGATGCTGTAGAGATTTACTAGTCTCTCACCATTCAGGTGGCAAGGAATTAATAAACATCGTAGGATCTATTCTCAGGCTAATTAAAGGGAGCGCAAAAACCCCGTACCGGCTGACGTTCTTTGAGGATATGTACATTCCACCATATTTTAAACAAAATCATTGAATACAGCAATTATAAAAAGCCCATTTTAAAGATTCGGCCTAGTTTTATTTCAATCTGCCAAGCTCAGCGCAGCAGCAGCTAGGGCGCTACTACTGCCGTCGGTACGGCAAGTGTGAGTGAGACAAAGAATGAATTAGCCATTTTCTTTCTCACTCACACCTGGCGCGGAGGATTGATGAGTCACAGATGGTTGGAAATTTTCAGCCAGCGCTGCCTAACGGCTACCGCGCTAAGCTCGATTTGGCGGCAACCAACCGGGCTGATTATTCTCCATAAGCGTTGCACTTCTTATAAGTTCATTGACAAAATCGTGTTGTGCTATGTTTAAGTGCATTTTATAAAGTTTATGACGATCTCCATCGAGAGAATCGACTAATTGTAGCCTACTTTCTGAAGATGAAACCATAGCTTTACGAGGGGAGCGACAGACCGCTAGACAGGGCCGGATTTTGGTCATAAGGGCTTCTCGGCTCAGCGTGTGGTGCGGGCCCTACCGGGGGGTCGGGGGGGGTATGGAATACCCCAGTAAAATGGGGGGTCTGGGGAAATATTTTAAAATATAACCTCTGAAAACATGTTTTTTTGCAATTTGGAAGTCAATTTTACTACTAATAAAAGCACTTTTGAGACTGGAATTTATAATACCGTAAATATTTACCCTAGATTACATTTATATTCTAACAGTTTTGAAAAAAGAATCGTAAAAGTTTTTGATAAAATGACCTTGAAAATCTCATTTTAAGGCTTATTTGTAGTTAAAAATGTAGGTATAAGATTTAAGAGTACCAAATTTATAAAGACGGGAAATTTTAATTTTAACTTTTTACATGGTGATAAATAGGTTAAATAATGAAAAAATTATTATTTAGAAATGCACCCATAATTAGGTAGTAAGTTACCGTAAATTGTACATTATTTACAATACAACATTTCCATTCATTGAGTCAAACACTAATTCAAAAAATTCACTAATTAAAAAAAAATAAAATAAAACATTGGTACTACACATGTACTTGAAAAACTACTGTATTTTGAAAATTAAAACATTGGAAAAGTTATTTTTGATTTTAGATACAGTACATTATATTTAAGTTCTGAAGAAGGATTGCTTTTATTTCATGAAATGGATTTTAATAAAATAACATACATATTTAATTACTGCTTACTGCTAATAGGTTTCCTCCTGAGCTTCAAATTTAAAAAGGTGTTGATTATTTCTTCTTGATTTAGCTGTCTTAGTATGTCATTTTCGATGCTGAGCAACGCCAACCAGTTCAGACGGGGTTCAACCATTGAGGTCTTCAACCTATTTTTTATGAGTTTTAGTTTAGAAAACGATCTTTCTGCCGAACAGTTTGCAACCATTAGCGACAGGTACATCCTCAACGTAACTTCTACGTTTGGCAGACAGTCTTTTAGATTGTTTTCTAGCAGCAGTTTGTAGAGCCATCTCTCTTTACTCATGATAACTTCACTTTTTTCAAGGTCTGATTGGTATTGAATAGAAAACGCTTGAAACTGAATGAATTCATTTCCTATGTTGTCATCCAAGTCATTGCAATATATGTTAGCAAGTTTTTCACTTGCAGCTAGGAGTTCTTTAGCAGACAGTGTCATTAACTTGTTAAGAAACCCAAAACGAGTGTGGACAAGTTTGTAAGCTTCAAGTCTCATAATCTCTCAGCTAAACCAATTTTTATGAGCACTGCACTATTAGCAGTGCGTGCGAATTTCAAATGACAATATTATTATCATATACTAGTGGCATTTCATCGACCTCGAAAATCTTTTTATCTAGCCTACCGGTACTGCCTAAAAAACATTTTTTTTTTTTTTGTGGTGTGGGCCCCTAGGCGCGCGCCTACTTTGCCTGTGCCTAAATCCGGCCCTGCCGCTAGACAGTAAAAGTAGGTGTAAACCTCAATAACGTTGAAATAAAGTTGTAAGGACAGCGCCGACCTTGAAATGCGAAACGATAGTTTTACCACTTTGTGTTGCTGTACAGTATTTTGAAAGCTAATGAAGCTATTTTAAACATTTAGAAGGTAAACTAACACAGATAATACACATTTATTGCTAATAGCTTTGGCATCATTTTTTAATAAAAGCACATTTACTTATTTTGTACCGGTGCCAGATGACTCTGTCGAGCGGCGTGGGACGTAGGGGGAGGGGGAGGATGTTTGTAAATCTTATCCGACGTCCAAGATTTTATTCTTTGAACTTTACAAGTACCGGATATAAGTGGTTAAACATACAGGGTGCCGTGAAATGTACGTATGCTTCTACTAAACTAAATTCATGTTTTCAGTATCCATGTCCCTAAATTGTAATATAATTGTACAGTACCTTATATTGTTCCATCAGTGTCCTATTTTCGTTGATTTATTTGTCGCGTTTCGGGATGCCTAACCAATCATCATCATTTATATAATTTATGAGTAAAATCACTTTTGGCGAAAAATGTAACTCTTGTTTGTATTGCATTTCGAGAGATGTATGTGCCTATAGAAAGTTCGCTTGATTGTATTGCATTTCAGGAGTTTTATGTGCCTATAGAAAGTTCGCTTGATTCTATTGCATTTCAGGAGTTGTATGTGCCTATAGAAATTCGCTTGTTTGTTTGGCATTTCAGGAGTTGTATGTGCCTATAGAAAGTTCGCTTGATTGTATTGCATTTCAGGAGTTTTATGTGCCTATAGAAAGTTCGCTTGTTTGTATTGCATTTTAAGAGTAAATTCCTTCCAGTTCTCTGCATATTTAGATCGTATATGTGAAAGGTACAGGTATTTAAAAAAATACATATAATAATGTTCAATTTAAAGTCCGAAATTATAAAAATTTTGTTACAAAAAAGTTGAAATTTCAAATAAAAATCTTGAAAAATTATTACATTATATTATATTACATTATTATATTATCCGTTGTTGTTAGAGGGTTCTGGCTGAGGGTTTTTGCAGGTGGTAGGTTCCAGCACAAGTTTGAGGCTGTTCATCTGGAAATGAAAGAGGTGGTGCGAAAATAACTACTTGTGATCATATCTCAAGGAAAGATGAAAGTATGTTTTATAGGGGGAGGGGGTGCATACCTAATGCAAATACAAAATGGTGGTTAGCAAAATATCCAAAACAAATTTAAAAAAAGACACTCTGTGTATCAGGGCTATTCAGGCAAATCAAAATCACCAAAAGGTCTATCTATATCTTCTCCCATCACTACCACATATTCATTTGACAGAGCAAACATAAGAGCTGTTATGATAATAATAAAATTAAGATATCAGTTGTTCCAATTTTTACATCATCAAATTTTCCATTAGCAAAGATACCAACCTGCTCTTGTTTTTGGAGTTCGCAAGGAAACTCTCCTGCGAGACAGAGTGCACCATCGATTCTGTAAATTATATTGAAGCAGATTGTTTTATTTGTACTCTTCTCAATCATTATATGCTCTTGGTGCATTCACAATCTTCCTCAGAATAATAGCCCAGTCAATAAAGGGCCAAACATAGTGAATGTCGGAACTTTCTCTGGTAAAGCTGAATTTTCTCCCAGTTGTAGATCACTATTAGAGATACAATTTCTCAAAAGTCCCCGAAAATTCCAATGGAGCTTCCCCCCCCCCCCCCCCCCCCTTTAAGTTTAAAAATCTAAACTTTTACTCATACAACTTGTATCTCATACAACTTTTTAACCAAAAGTTTGTTAAGGTTATTTTATTTACAGTTTTATTCCCTGATAAATATTCTACAACTTTTATTATAAGATAGTTTATGATAAGTACAAAAGTTTTTCCGTAAATTAACGAAATGTTGTAAAAAATATATTTTTTTAGCCACCTATCTAAGTTTTTGCAAAACCATATTTTTATTCGTCACCAAATGAAAAAATCCTTCGGATAAAAGTTGTAGCACATATCTTAATGAGTACAATGGTATATAAACATATATAGTTATGTGTATTACTCAACTAGTAACATAGAAAGCAGTAGCTAGGTTTTGAGCGCGTGAGCTCCCGGGAGTCGGCGGGCGTAGGCGAAAGGCGCGTTAGCTCACGTATGCCTATTCAATTAGAGTTTAATATTGTAATTATAACATTTATTTTTAACACTAATAATCGTGCTAGCCTATAGTGTGCCCACCTTTATTTTGTAATTTAGTAATTAGTTGTGTATAATCAAAATATCATTAAAGTGATATGTTCAGTAAAAGTTGTTTTTCTGATTGTGTCATTTAAATAAGGATTTGAATTTTATCAATGAAAAAATGCTTCGGAAAAAAGTTGTAGCACATATATTCCTGAGTTCATTGGTATGGAAACATGTACAATTATGTGTATTACTCTACTAGTAACATAGAACAAAGTAGGATGGGCGTGCTCGAGGCTTGAGCGCACAGTCTACGGTATTCTTTCGTGGTCTTTACTGTAGTAGACATAAACAAAGTGTCAGTTCAGTTTGGCGGTGAGTTAAGTGAGTTTCGTCCGGTGAATTTCAATTTTATCTTTTGTATTTGAGTGTTTTGTGTGTGAAAATGTAAATAAGTAAGACAGTGGTTACAATGTACTGTGCAGCGTTTTAATAAATTGGGACTCTACTGTGTTTTCAAGAGCTAGCAATGTAGAGTAAGTAACTAGACAAATAATTTCTAAATCCTGAAAGACAATGGTTATTTTAGTTAAATCGAAGACTGTATCGTTAATGTACTAAGGAGATTTCACAATGAGTTTTAATTTATTATTTTTAGATGGTTTTAAATTGTAATTAGTTTTATAACTTTGTAACAATGGACACGTTAAAATATTCTTGTGTTTTTTGTGAGGAACAATTAGAAACGAATACTGTAGTGGTTGAGAAGGGGCTAAAAACTATTATTGAAACCAGTTTAAGAATCAATGATGGATTAAATGAAAAGTTAAAAGGTCAACAAAAGATAACCGTTCACAAAAAGTGTAGACTAAACTATACACGGCCGACAACAGTTGTAGTAACTATCAGGAAATCGGAGATCCCTAATATAAATTTAATTTCAACCTGATAAAGAAGTACCGAAGAGCTATTTGATTTTAAAAGTGATTGTTTTCTTTGTTTAAAAAATGCTAAGATCGATACAAAAGCCCCTTCACAGCGTAGAAAGCTACTGATACAAAGTACAAAGCTACTGATAGAAAGTTACTGATAACATCTGGTAACAACGATAGAAATAAGAGAAAACATTCTAAAAAAAGTGTGATGAACGGGAAGATCAGAACGGGAGAAAGGGTTAAGATCAGACTTCTCAGCGTCAGTGATCTTGTGGCACCTGAAGGAAGATACCATAAATTTTTTGGCACTACAGGGATTTTTGTACATCCAAACCAACAAACACGTTAGCTAGTAGTCATCAGACACAGTTAAAAGATTAATTTTATGAATTGTGCAAACATATAGAGGAAAGTGACGAATGCCAGTTTACGTTAAAGGAACTGCAAGACCTTCTAAAACAGATTTCTTGTTTACAGGAAACATATTCAGATCGTCACCTTAAAAATCTGCTAAAAGAACATTTCAAGGACCGCTTATTTATTTCAAATGTAAGTGGGAGAAAAATGTATTATGTTTGTCTGATTATACACACAAACTTGTTGACCAATGGTATAAAGAAAGAGACTTGGATCAAACGACAGAACGTTTGCTGCAGATATAATAAGAGAAGAAATTTAAAAAATGGCATACAACAATCAAACATATCCAACTTTAAAGATGACATCAGAGCTGGAGGTGATACTCTAGTTCCAGAAAGTTTGAAAACTTTCACGAGTAGGGTTACGAAGAAGAAGACAGGCGATGGGCGTAAAACAGAGCGAAAGTGTACAGTTATAAATCATGCTATAATTTCTGCTGTAAGACCTAGGTCGTTTTTGTCCCCTGTCCAAACCGGAATAGGACTAACACTACATAGGCTTTATGGTTCTAAACACCTCATTGATGTCCTTGCATCAATGGGTGTCTGTGTTTCATACAAAGAAGTTAATCTATATATGAATTCATTTATAAAAGCAGGTTCGCCAAAAATAAGTGATGAAGCATTCATACAATATGTTTATGACAATGCAAATGTCAATGTACGTACGTTGGACGGGTTAAACACTTTCCACGCAATGGAGGGAATAAAGTGTACGAGTGTCGAAACACAAGTGGAGGTAGAAAGAATCGCGTCAGGAACATTTCTTCCTGAAGCTGTTCGTATTCTTACCTATGCAAAAAACAAAAACCGGAGTGGTCTCTCAAAAATAATAATCGAGGATATTGATGATTTGAAAAAGGACATAGGAATCGAATGCAAAACAATGAACGCGATGTTTCCAATCAATGTGATGTGGCTAGCCACTTCAAGCATACAGCCCGGATGGAACGGTTACATGACCTCGGCAATGAGAACACAGACTGCGAAGCTACCTACATACTAGGAGTTCCATTTTTAAACATGGACCCAAGTAAGAAAAGTTCCCTTAGATCAAATTTTGATCTAGCAAAATTACCTCCAACGTCTGAGGCATGTCGTGAACATTCGCTGAGAGTATTTACGCAAGTTCAAAAATGGTTAGGTAATAGTCTTGATGCTACAAATTGGAGCTGGAAAATGGAAAATGTGAAAGAAATCAGAGGAACCAAAAGAATATTAAAAGCAATTCCTAACTCTAAGCCCTTTGCTCCAAACGAACTCCTGTACTTAGTGTCATGTTCATGTAAACAGGGGTGCGGACACTACTGTGAATGTAGAAAAGTGAACCTGAGTTGCACTGCAATGTGGGAACACTGTAGTGGCTTATCTTGCCTAAATTCACACTTGTATTCAGAAGAAGCTGTTGAATTTTCTCATACAGATTAATTTGTAAATATTATCAAAAAGACATGATACTAAACATAAAAATTATTTTGATGAGTTACAATAATCATGAAGTGTAAATATGAAATCAGTGTATATAATATTTGTGGTGGGTGGGAGGTCCGTGATGCTGTTTTAAAACACGAGTTCGTAATTAAAACAGCTGCCGGTTTGGAGAGTCCGGGACACGGCGGGTCCATAGGTGGTGGATAATGGAATGGCCTGATATAACAAGGCTAGGTTAAATCCCCCGATCCAAAACTGGCATACAAATGTGTACAATAATTAATTATGAATAAAATTCATATCCGTATTTCAATAATGACACAATCAGAAAAACAACTTTTACTGAACATATCACTCTAATGTTATTTTGATTATACACAACTAATTACTAAATTACAAAATATAGGCGGGCACACTATAGGCTAGCACGATTATAAGTGTTAAAAATAAATGTTATAATTACAATATTAAACTCTAATTGAATAGGCATACGTGAGCTAACGCGCCTTTCGTCTACGCCCGCCGACTCCCGGGCGCTCACGCGCTCAAAACCTAGCTACTGCTTTCTATGTTACTAGTTGAGTAATACACATAACTATATATGTTTATATACCAATGTACTCAGGAAGATATGTGCTACAACTTTTATCCGAAGCATTTTTTCATTTGGTGACGAATAAAAATATGGTTTTGCAAAAACTTAGATAGGTGGCTAAAAAAATATGTTTTTTTACAACATTTCGTTAATTTACGGAAAAACTTCTGTACTTATCATAAACTATCTTATAATAAAAGTTGTAGAATATTTATCAGGGAATAAAACTGTAAATAAAATAACCTTAACAAACTTTTGGTTAAAAAGTTGTATGAGATACAAGTTGTATGAGTAAAAGTCTAGATTTTTAAACTTAAAGGGGGGGGGGGAGGGGGGGAAGCTCCATTGGAATTTTCGGGGACTTTTCGGAAAATTATCCTCTCATCAAAGTCTATCAACCTTGAAAAAATCAGCTTTACCAAAAAGAGTTCCGACACAAAACCTTTATTGACTGGGCTATAACCATTGAAAAGGACAATGGCATTTGACTTGTAGTTTAAATTGACGTATGATACAAAACTGCAAACAATATCTGCATATGTCTGGCCGTGGTGCCTTTTGACACGGTGTAACAAAAACCCTCAGTAAATGACATATTTTGCATTTTTCAAGTCTGAATATTCAGTGGATGCTAAAGCCATGTACAAGCTAGATTTTGAAAGTGTAGATCCCAGTTGCTGCTTCAATAAAGTGCTTAATCACAGTCACTATTTCCAAATATACAACCCAGAGCTTGGCGCAACGCAAATTTTAAAGATTCAGCCTACTTTTATTTGAATCGGGCAAGCTTAGCGCGGCAGCCGCTAGGTAGCAAGAGCGCTAGTTTCGTCGGTACGGCAAGTGTGAGTGAGACAGATAATGAATCGGCCATTCTCTTTCTCACTCACACCTGGCACGGAGGATTGATGAGTCACAGATGTTTGGAAATTTTCAGCCAGCGCTGCCTGACGGCTGCCGCGCTAAGCTCGATTTGGCGGCAACCCGCGGGCTGACTATTTTCTATAAGCGTTGCGCTTCTTATAAGTTCTTTATTTATTTATAAAACGAAGACATGGTCGGGTGAACTTCTTTACTAAACGATGATGCAAAGCACACTTTCTTTGAATGTAAACGTTTCGCAGAACATGACGGAGCACTAGGGTCATGGTGGGATAGCCAACCACTGGGAGCATTGTTAGAGAAATGATGTAATATAGAGAACACTCAGAAGCGGTAACAAAGTAGCCTAGATCGATTTGCTGGATTAATAGCAGCAGGAAAGAAAAGCCACTGAAAGGCTAAAGGCAACCGACATCAGAAATAATGCGAGAGCAGTCCCGGAGTGAAAAAACGCCCTTAAAGAATAGTACACACTGGGACTATTTTGATTCTACTCTTAGCGTTTGAGGTGAGTCTAGGCAGAATCGGGACTGCGTCGACTCTTGAGTCACTGAATCTGGTGTTTGGCGGGTTAGTATTCTGACTCTTTTTGAGTCCCGTCCGACATAGGATTCTTTGACACAAGTTGCTAAACATGTCTCAGTGTGGACGTGAATCGAAGCCCAGCAAGGAGCTCTTCTTGTTTATCTTTTTGATTAATTTCTCGACCCTCTTTTTTTGATTATGTTGTGGAACAGTGCTCAAACATTAAATTGTACTGAGGACTTACATTCTAATCGGTGTTTGTGGGACCCGTCTTTCGCAAAATACATAAACCGGGAAATAAAAATAAATATTTGTTATCATTGGCTACCAAATATCAGGTAGGCCTATCATCCGAAGACATTAAAAAAGAGAGATAGAGTCTCTAAAATTTGAATTCCTTCTTTGCTTAAAATAATTTTAAATTTGGTTGGCGATATTAAAATAAAATTTCTAAATCCCTTCCCATCTTCCATTTATAAAGTGTCCAAAAGTTCAACGCGTATACTGATTCCTCTCATGAAATAATTTTTGGACAAAATATCGTTTTGGCCGTTTTTTTTATTACTTTTATTAATAAACAAAAAATGGCTATAGAAATCCCCGTAGATAAATATGTTAACTATGGAAAATGTGAAAGGTTAACCACTAAAAATGTAAATAAAAGGTGTGCACAGATGAATATGTTAACTATGGAAAATGTCATAGTTTAACCACTAAACATTTAGATAAAAGGTGTCTAGAGATAAATATGTTAACTATGGAAAATGCCTTAGTTTAACCAATAAAAATGTAGATAAAGGGTGTGTAGAGATAAATATTCTAACTATGGCAAATGTCATAGTTTAACAATTAAAAATAAGGGTGTGTAGAGATAAATATGTTAACTATGGAAAATGTCATAGTTTAACCACTTAAGATTTAAATAAAGGGTGTGTAGAGATAAATATGTTAACTATGGAAAATGTCATAGTTTAACCACTTAAGATTTAAATAAAGGGTGTGTAGAGATAAATATATTAACTATGGAAAATGAAATTGTTTAACCACTAAACATTTAGTAAAGGGTGTGTTGAAATAGATATGTTAAACATGGAAAATGTCATAGTTTAACCACTAAACATTTAGATGAAGGGTGTGTAGAGATAAATTATGTTAACCATTTAAAAGCGCATAGTTTAACCACTAAACATTTAGATAAAGTGTGTGTAGAGATGAATAAGTTAACTATGGAAAACGTCATAATTTAACCACTAAACATTTAGATAAATTGTGTGTAGAGATAAATATGTTATTTAAAAAGTATAATAGTAAAAGGGAACATGGTCGCTTTTAAGGTGTTACGAAATTGATTGCTCTCATCCCCTGCCTTAACCTAACTAACCAAAGTATTTGGTGACACCTAGAAGCATCGGTCCCCCACGTCTACTAGCGAACTATGTGGTATCTGTACTTAGTTGTATGAAAATGATTACAGCGAGAACTTGTAAAACTTTCTTATCCTGAATCTTAAATCTTTGGTAGAAATACGATTAAATAGTCTTAAAGTACTTACTAAATATGTTTTAACATTTCCGGAACAGATGGTGGAACCAAATCCGGCGGTTTGCAAGTTGAACTACATTTATTTATTATGTGATTTCTGGATCAATAAGTAGAGTAAATACAATCTAACTATCAAGGCGCAAGCAGGCAAATCCCGGCCTATTGCAACAACTTACACTTAAATGTTCTTTGAGATAATGTTATGCAATTTAGAAGGTATATTGCACATTAAATTTAAAACAGAACCTTTGTAAACAAATTTCTTTTATCAGGCTCAATTCAAGGTAGGGGTTTTGGCATTTAAACAATTTTATTTTGTAAGACTTGGTAAATTTTCTCATCATATGTACATTGTTGAACTTCTTCATTGTTATCTTATGTAAAGCAATCTGAAGTCAGTCTTAATTCTGAATACAAAGTGAACTTCATCCTAATTATCTTAATTCATAAATCAGTGAGAAGTAAACTGTTCCTATTGCCATTGATATTAACCACACGTGTTACTTAAGCTTAAAATATATATTGATTCAAGAAACCGTTCAAAAGTTATATTTCTTAAAACATTGTAAATTATACTATTCACTCGGCAATATTATGAAACACTTCCCGTTGAGGTTGAGACTTAATATTTGGCATGATAGGTATTAAAGGCAGAAATTAAAACAAAACAGAAACTTTTTATTCGAAGGCTTTTTATCACGCTCAATTCAGAGTGGGGTTGGGGACATTTTGAAAGTTCCCTTCTGTAAGATTTGTACATTTTCTTTCAAAAAGAAAGAAAAACTCGCTTTGTTGCTGCGTTTAAGTTTAAGCAGTTCTGTTCTTTATTTCAAATTGGATTTGTTATTTGTTGTTAAAGTAAGATATATTTTTCTTTTTTGTTCTCCGTTAAGTATTTTATAATTCGTCTTTGTTATTTTAAATTACAGTAAAAGGAAGGGAAATATTGTTTTTAATAACGAAAAAATCAACTTAGAATAAAGGCGTGAGTTCACAAAAACATAAATGTGAAAAATGAACATTATCAAAAAATGTTCGATCTATAAAAGTAATGAGATCGAAAATACGTCCAGGTCCTTTATTTTAATGCTTTTTTTATACTTTGCAATTTTATAAACCCAACCGTGTTCATATAAGTTGTAGTCTACTTGATATTTGGATTTTAAAATTGTGTAAAGGCTTAGCTTCTTGGGGTAGGAGGTAAAACAACAATTACCATGAGTTATCAAGTCACACCATAAAAAGTACACATTTAATAGAAGTTTATTTCAGCGACTGGTTTCATATTTTCGGTGAAGTAGCCTACTCGAAAATTAACACCATTCAAATAGAATTGTTTGGGAAAATTAGTACGTCTTATGGACGATGGAACGTGTAATTGTGAGTATATTTTAAATGGTTGTAATACGAAGTAAGAATCCCATTGGCAATTTCAAAGTAGGTCGCTATATTGGGAAAAAGGTTGATGTTATAATACTTATAAAATATACATTTTTCTATCTTTGTTAGAAGCCAAGAAATCCAGCCGTTTCCAGACTTGTTATCCAGCATGAGTACTTTTACCCACACATTTAGGCTACATATATAGGCCTAATATTATTACAAATTACTCATATTATTATTGTAAAATAAGATTCTGAATACAAAGTGAACTTAATATTAATTATCTTAACCCATAAATCAGAGTGAAGTAAACTACTCCCATTACCGTTAATGTCGATTACAAGTGTTACTTAATCCTTAATATTGCTATAAGAATTGAGAAGTTAAGGGAAGTAAGTGACATTTTTTAATTTTTGAGTTAAGTGCACAATCAGATAGTTAAAGTATAGGAAAAGTATGTGGCCAATGGAGGTAAGTGACTCTCTGACAACTG
>JAGFPH010001305.1:244568-272732 GCA_018207615.1 Philaenus spumarius | reverse complement strand
GTATTGCATTTCAGGAATTGTAGGTGCGTATAGAAAGTTCGCCTGTTAGTACTGAACTTCAGGAGTTGTGGGTGCCTATAGAAAGTTCGCTTGTTTGTATTGCATTTCAGGAGTTATTGGTGCCTATAGAAAGTTCGCTTGTTTGAATTGCATTACAGTAGTTGAGGGTGCCTATAGAAAATTCGCTTGTTTGTAGTGCATTTCAGGACTTGTGGCTGCCTATAGAAAGTTCGCTTGTTTGGATTGCATTTCAGTAGTTGTGGGTGCCTATAGAAAACTCGCTTGTTTGTATTGAATTTCAGGAGTTATTGGTGCCTATATAAAAGTTTGCTTGTTTGTATTGCATTTAGGAGTTGTTGGTGCCCCTATATAAAGTTCGCTTTACAGCTTGTACTTTTCAATTCTTGTGTTATATTCCTAGACCACCTTCTCTTTCCGCCCTTAGTATGGCTCCCTCCTAAAATACTATTTGGACTCGACCCTACGGACGAACACTTTGTTTACGATCGGCTACGGGTCGTGAAATCTTTGCCCGTAAATGGTAGATTGAATTTTTACTTCACTGTCCCTAGTCCGGAGAGTCAAACATACGATCATTCTAGCACCCATTCAGCGATAGGACGGACTCATAGAGACTACGTTTCACAAAAATATGCATTGTGCTCGTATAAATGGCATGCTTGTACTGTAGTACGGAAAACTGCTGATGCAGACGGAGGGAGTCACGTGCTCTATTCATTTTGAATTTGTCTAGTACAGCCAAGGCAAGAAATATCTGCAACAAAATTACAATTGTATGATTGTCTTGTCAGTTGCGTAACATTATGGACCACTGTGTCTAAAGGTAACAAACTAATTAAGGTGTTCCGGCACATTCGGACTCCTGTATATTTTGGAATATAAAAGTACAATATTTAGAATTTCGTAAATTTAAAAGGAAATCGCGGTTCTTTTATGTCACCTGTATATTTGATAGTCGATATTCTCCAGAACGGTAAATAAATGTGTTCCAATTAAATTTTGCATATAAAACATGCGGACTCGCGTTTTTTACCAAATTGTTCACGCAATTTTTGGCAAAAATTTTGGAATACCGAAAAAAGTATTGTTCGAAAAGGCTTTATTTGAGGATATCAAAATTATACTTTGGATAATTTCGTGGTATTTACTTCTCAGGATTACGAATATAGTGCAACTTTAATTTAGAAGGTAGCCCTACTCGTTTACTTACTGGAGAAACTATATCTTCCTGGACTATACGTCACTGGACTTCACGACAACCATGGTTATGTTGAGTACTATATATATTGTTTAGAAAACAAATATAGTTACAAAAAAAGTCCACATAAGATATTTGCGGCTTCGCTCGCAGATGTGATTACAAATAAATAAATAAAAGTACTGTCGGGTAAATATTGTCGAGTACATTTCACATTATTGCAAACTATATTTAGTTTTGTATATATTTAACGGCATATATTTAATTTAACGGTTCAGCGTATACAGTAAATTAAAAAACAGTAGATCTTTTCAAGTGTTCAGCTTTGATCCAAATCAGTTGTTTTGTTTATAATGGTCGCGTGTCACGTCCGTTCGCAAACCCCTTAATTTTGGACATAATTTTTAAATAGGAACCCTAAATATTTTCGGGATTAAAAGTAGCCTAGATTAATCTCTCATAAGTCCTCTACATGCAAATAAAATTCTCGTCAAAATTGGTTCAGCCATTCCGGAGATTAGCCCGGACAAACAGACATACAAAAAATTACAAAATGCATGTTTAGGTTTTGGTAACCTATTATGAATAAACATATGAGCTTAGAAAAAGGAGTTATTTCGAAATCACAGACAGACGCTTCAACTTTATTTATATGTATAGATTTATTTGAGTTTATCTAATAATTAATAACAAATGACAAATAAATTTATAGAGAAGTAGTGAGGGTTTCTCGTATCCTCATACCGTACATTTCAACTTGTTTGCCCAGTGTAGGCAGCCTACTTTGTGTTTAGACATACATGCCGCTGTCGTTAAACTTCCTTTATGTATTTTCTCAATAAAATAAAATATTAGTCGAATTAATCAATAATAATTAACTTTATACAATGAATTATGAATTAATTTCATAAATAAAGAGGTTACTCCCAAAAAGAAGGAAAAGAAGAACAAATCCTGATTGTTATCCGATTCATTCCGAAAGCCTAGACTTCCGTTAAGCATAGATAATTATCGTGTTTTATTTGAAATATTTTAAAGGTTTTTCTGTTATTTAAGCAGATGATCGAATTGTAAATTTACTTTTCACACTCATAACCAGAATTTATACGGCAAGAAATAAATTTACAGTATGTACAGTATAACATTTTAATGGATTTAAGATGATAGACTTCATACCTTCGATACATTCTACAAATAGGGGTTTGAAAACATTTTCAAACATAGATATTGTTCTAGTTTTGTATACGGTACATTATTTTACTTAATTATTAAAGGACGTAACCTTAAATATTTGTAATTGTTTTTGAGGCTCAACGTTTAAGTCAAGCCTGTACAGAATTTACCTATTGCGATCTTCGATAGGACAACTACTCTTAAAAATAAAGATAACCGGTGCAATATATCATACAATGCGTATATGTCCTGCCAGTGAGAACGTTTATATTTAATTGTGAACGTAGTGCTCCTACGGTCATTCTTCGTACTACGCTAACAATAACAAAGAAGGTTCTGTTGCAGTATTATTATTTTATAAAAACCCTAAAGATGCCGTTCCACCAAAATTCTGTGCAGCACACGTTTGTGCGCGAACATTTGTTCAGCACACTGTGCTTTCAAAGCTGCGAACATGCACTGTCTCCACCTAAAGCAAAACGTTTCTGCACTGTTTCGAACTATTTAGGTTTCATTAACATAAATCAGCTATCATCGACATGTTAACTGAAGAGGACGTTTTAGTTACTTCAGCTGCGTGTGTAATTTTGGACAGTTTAACAAAAAATCGCAGAGCAAAACCGTGTGTGGGTGCGGCCGTTGCTATACAACAACGTGAATCGACAAAAAAGTTCATGGAAGATTTGAAAATTGATCCTGTGAGTGGATTTATAAATTTTTCAAGGATTTCTTATCACGATTTTGAAGATCTATTGAATACTATTATAGGACCAAAAATCAGAAGCTCCAACGCCTGAAGTTTTGGATGATTTAATTTTTTGCTTCTCACGTCTGTACTGTGCCAAAATTATTTTCCATTTCCTCACTACTTCTGCAGTATCGCAGTCAAACCTTTCACCTAATTCTTTATTTGTGTCGTGTTTTTTTTCTTTTGCGATTTTTGTAATATACATGAGATGCATCCCATATTATTTTATATAGGTCGAATATCTATTTCGTTGATAAAATTTGTTATATTTGCGTTGGTCCACTCCATCTTAAATATAAATAAATACAAACAATTTACAATGAACACAAACTGCTCACAAAATGTTTTCGCTTCGAGAGCAGAATCTAAATTGGAGTTTTCGTACATGGTAGTTGTATACACCGGATAGAAGAGTGCGCCAAAAATGCTTCCCCAAGTTCGCGCACTTTCTGTTGAGTGCGCGAACAATTTGTGCATGTTCTTTCAATACGATGCACCAAAGTAAACGCACTGTGGCGCACAGTGCGGAACTTGTGCGATGCTGCGGTGGATCAGCACCTTAAGATTGACATGAACTTGCAACAGAAACTGTTAAAAAAATTTCAAAGGAGAAACAGTATTCGAGTGTTTTTTAAAATAAGTTTGTTGACATTAAAGAGTATATTTTAGTTATAGCAAATAATCCCCTAATTGTGTCCATAATATTTACATTTTTCCAATTTTCAAATAGATATCGTAAATATTTCCGGGATTTCTAGATTAATATCTGAAAAGTCCTCTACATACAAATAAAATTTTAGTCCAAATTTTGTCAGCCATTCAGGAGATTAGCCCGGACAAACAGACAGACAGACAAAAAATTAAAAAATGCATGTTTAGGTTTTGGTAAAGTGTGAATAAACACCTGAGCTTAAAAGAAAGTAAGTATTTATTTCAAAATAACAGACACATCAATTTTATTTATATGTATAGATAAGACGAGTACAAGCGCTTCGCAACAGCAAAGACTTTTCAATATTTATAACTGGACTTAAGGTTTTATATAAGCCTAACTGTAACGTGAAGTTATTTATATGAGAATATTGTCACACACGTAAAAATGTATATAGCTTACACGCGTTTTTCATTATGTTCTGTCACACGTCAAACATTTAACCGAATTAGATAAGCCTAATTACATTTTAAAATTTGGTAATTTTGTCATATTATTGTTAGTAAATATTTTATAACTGAACAAAATCAGAAAGTTTAAAAACGTGCACACTTCAGGATTAGTAGCTACTTCATAAAGGCTACATTTGTTGTTTACTGTACAGGAAAATAAGTCAAAAACTTGAATCAGCTGTCTGATTATTAAAAGCAAGAAGTGAAATTTCACTAATAATAAATTAGCTGTTTGTTGTAAATACGAAATTAGTATAAAACTTACCATTACGGTTTGAAGGCACTTTCGTTTTGAATTATTGAACACATTTAGAGTAATAAAATGACACATTTAACATTTTTGCGGAGTATAGTAAGGTTTAAGCTTCAAATTGATATATATATGTTATGAGCGTACGTTGAAAGGTTTTCTCAAACTAAGGGCGAGCTTCTAGGCAAAACTTCTAGCATTTAAATAACATGGCAAATTTTTAGGACTTAACAATTTGTATTTTTTTTTTTTAATCTTAAAATGAGGAAATGAAATTTTTTTATTTTTGGGGAGTATTGGAAAGTTTGAGCTTTAAATTGGTACATTTGTCATGAGCCCACGTAACTGGTTCTCACAAGCTAAGGGATAGTTTTTACAAAACGTTCTCCATTTAAATAACATGGCGTAATTTTAAAATGTTAGTTAATTTAAAAAATACAGTAATTTTTTTGTATTTTTATATATCTCTGTGAATTTGCAGAGTAAAACGTATAAATGACACTTCATTTTTTGTACAAATTGGTTGAAAAATAACGGCGTAATGGCCGATAAAGAAATTCCTTAGCGATTTAAAATACAGAGTTTCAAAAAAGTATCGAAACGGCTGGATTTCTCGGCTTCTCCAAAGATTTTCTCAGCTTTTAAAACAAAGATTTTTTAAATATTTAACCTCTCATAAGGATTTGTATGAATGTAAAATAAACTAATTTAAAATTAATCAATTAATCTATACTAATATTATAAAGAGGTCAAATTTGTTTGTTTGTATGTAGGGGGTAATCTCCAGAACTACTGAACTGATTGAAAAAATAGTTTTACTAATGAAAAGCTTCACTATCCCTGAGTAACATAGGCTATAATTCGTTTTGATAAGAACATTTTTTATTCAATATTTGTAGATTTAGTCGCAAAAAAATTTAGGCTAGGCCTAGACTGATGAACCAACACATTCATATTTCTTGAATGTATTTACATTCATTTTCATAGCAACCAATTGAATAAAATAACAGATAAAACAGCTATTGCTCTAATATTTCAATTAACACCTGATTTCAAATTTTGAAGTAATTATTTGTATTTATAACTCTTAGGTTAGGTTTTTATTAAAGTGTAGACCTGAGCCTTGCTGGTTCTTTTAACCTTTATTATAACTGCTGTTATAAAATATACGAAATAATTTGATTTGAACATTTAACATTATTTACCATCTTAGCTTTGGGGTTATTATCAATCTTACATCTTTATTATAAAGAAAACATAACATGATTATGTGTATAGAAGGTTCCAATGGGGTTGACGTGCGGATCACGCAGGGGTTTCCCCTTGTGTATTATATGTTTATGTGGTAACACGTAAATAAATAGCAAGCATACACCTGTTAAACGCTATAGATTTAACGCCTTGAATTTTTCCAACTTAATTTACAAATATTTATATTTTGGGAAAAAAATTTTTTTCTCAAAGTGAATTCTAGCTTATGACACTCAGGGATTGTGTAGCTTTTTATTAGTAAAAAAATTTTTCAATCGGTTCAGTAGTTCCAGAGATTACCCCCCTGTATACAAACAAATTCATAATATTAGTTTAGATAAGACGTGTTGATACGTTGCAGTTAATATAATTTTGTATTTTCGGGATTGTATCGGTACGGAACCCTAGGCGCGAGAGGGTAGCTCGCACATTCAGTTTGTATCGCACAGAGTGAATTTTTTGCCACTGGTTAACTTTAAATAACCAACTTCTCGGAGAAACAAAATGCGAAAATGCAGTCATTCTTATTTTATGTCTCATTTTTAGGAGTAATGGATGCTTTTAAAATTTCCGTTTTTGTTTTAAGGCCTTTATTAAGGGTCTTCCTTACTTGCATGAAACAGA
Source organism: Philaenus spumarius (assembly GCA_018207615.1). Classification (NCBI taxonomy): domain Eukaryota; kingdom Metazoa; phylum Arthropoda; class Insecta; order Hemiptera; family Aphrophoridae; genus Philaenus; species Philaenus spumarius. The sequence goes on along the minus strand of JAGFPH010001305.1, from coordinate 266,303 downwards.
AAACATACACTTTGTAAAAACGTGTTTCGCAGTTTTTCAACTTAAAAAGTTGTGAAACCTCTTAAATTGTTCTTAAAGGCTGTGCATTTAAGTCTTATAACTCATAATCGAAAGAAATCGACAGCAACTCCTTTTAATCAATGGTTTAATTAAGTAAAATTTGATTATTTTTAATGCAATGTTAAACAATAATTTCCATATATTAATCAAACACGCAAAATATAAAGCCTTTTTTATAATTTAAAGTAATTTCCCAGATTATTAATTTATAAATAGAATCATAAACACATTATTACGAATGCATGTTTCAACGATTTAGTTACTTGAGACTGAATCCGGCTGTCGCGCTACTACCAAAGCTACAAAAGTCGCCTATAGCTCTCACACACGCACAGCTGAGTCATCATAATATTCCGTCTCACTAATTCCTTAAATGCATGCTGTCTTTCTGTAAAATGCATGGCAACAAAATGTAAAATAGGGCAAATAGGATAAAGTTTAGTTGTGGTTTTAACTTTTGGGCACATTTATGTTTTTTGGACCGCTGAAAAAACACCTTCTCCCCCCCCCCCCCTTTGTAGCATTTATTGACTGGACTAGTATTACTCACCTTGGTTTTAATTACTAACAATTTCTAATCTTTGTATTGGATGATGCCAAGTGGGCGATTTGCAGATTCTGAGACTGATGTTTTCAGTTCAGGATTTCTCCGCGCCACAACCAGGTCATTGACTGTACTCGGACCATTTTCATTAAAATCATACTGTACACTAGGAAGTTTTCTTCAGGGTAAAGAAGAGCCTTATAAGGTTTACAACTTTTCAATTTCTTTTAATTTTCCGACCCTAATATTTTTTAAAAAGGCCTTGACACTCGGTATGGCCCCTCAGAAATTCGATTATCAACGCTGGGTAGCAATTAATGTAACACTAAATCCGTTTTTAATGAAATTTTACGGAAATAAAATATTAGTAAGATAATGTGCAAAACGCACATTTGGAGAAATGTTTATTTTAATAATGTTTGCAACTGAAGACGCCTTTTTTGCTGAAACGCGGATCGTAGTGTAGGGCGAGGTCATTATGGCGGCGGTGTTTTAATACGCCCGACTTAAGTTCGGTTCTGGCTATTGACGTTGGTTTTGTACGCGTGTTAACCCACGCCTCTTCCTTAATATTTCTGTGGTTACGAAGCGAGAAAGTTAAACAGGGAATTTTTAAAAAAAATTCCTAAAAGGAATGTTTCTGTCAATTAGTGATTTACATGAAGATCGAAAACCCTTGTTTACTCCCCTCACCCCCTCTCCCATCACGGGAAACGCTGACTGCTGACTTAACAAAGATAATCTAGAATACCACCGATGCGGCTAGTCGGGCTTTTCAAGTCTATCGGGGTGAAAAAAATAAACTGCATTCGGCGTTATTTGTCGTAAATGTGGAGCACGACAAAGAATTCTACAATATAAGGGCATCCGAAGAGGAATATTACATACGGGCTGGTATTTATAATGGTTAATGAAATTCCATAGCCAGCTTGCAAAATAATCCCTTAATTAGCCATTTCATGACGCGTATAAACGTCTTTCTTCGTTATTCGTTTGAAAACTTACGCGTTTGTTTTAATTAGATGGTAACGGAGTTTTAATTTTTGGTACAACGTTGCAGACTACGAATTCTTTTTTAAGGTGATATGTAACACATTTACCTTTTATGATCCGAAAGGTCGATTATATTTTACTTGAATAGGTACCCGCAGCAGATACGAATGATTGACTAAATATATGGAATAAAGGGTAAATATCGTCCCTTACCAATACACATAGGACCGTAACTAGGAATTTCGCGCCCCTGGCAGCTCTATTAAAATAGCGCCCCTACTTATTAGCGAATTCCCATAGGAAAGATGAGCTATTGCAGTGACTCAGTGAGCTATGGTGAGACTTAAGGTCGGGAACTGTAAATGAGAACCGATCGTGGTCCCCAGAACACATTTGGGGTATCATTAAAATTTGTATATATGTAGAGACTATATATATGTTCACACTTAAGTCCGATTTGGTTCAAATTTGGTGCACACGTTGGTTTTCTAAGTAGCTCGGACGACAACCGAAAGCAAGGTAAGCAAGGTTGCATGTATGTAAGCAAGGTTTTAACCGGAAGTAAAATTTTTTCGTACTAGAATTAAACGTGTTTTTCTTATATAGGATACATATATATAGGATAATATTTTGAACATATTGTTTTTTCACATGACCTTACAGCCCGTCTGGTCCTCCCTAAATTTATCAAAACGTAATTTACCATGAAAAGCTAATTTTTCCGCTGAGAGCGAAGCGAAGCAGTCCATAATCCAAGGCCGCACAGTGTAGGTACAAACTGGCAAAGTGAGTGTTTCCAATGCGAACGGAACGAAAAAGCGCATTTTATATTTGGTACACGCATGTAACTATTCAGCAGATTCGTGAGTAGACCAATTTCCCAAATATGTTGACCGAAACACTAAACATAAAGGCTAAACTTAATTTTGGAAATTCGCTCAACTCACGACAAAGTTCAGCTGCGTGATTAAATTATTAGAATTTTTTTATTGCCGAGATAATATACCTTCCTTTGTCAATTATATCTTTCTTATGAGAAACATAAAGAATAAATATTTTATGAAAGTTAAACAGATTCAATTTTCATACTTCCAAAACCTTAAAATTAAAAGATGAAAAGATATTTTAATTTTTTCAACAGAATAAAAAGTAACTGTCTATTTTTACAACAAACGTAGAGGCAAGAGGATACTTAAATTCAAGTTATTCAAATTAATTTAAAAAAAATCATATACTGTATTTATTTTTACTTTTCATTTGTCGTAATTTTTTGTACACTTGATGTTTCGGCGCCTCCTTTGATCAACTCCCCTGGTGATTTTCGTCTAGATCTATCTATGTTTCCCATTTAGGCCTATAAACTGTATACCTACGTCATTAAGCGCTAAAAATCACGTTTACGCCAGTCTGTTCGGGTTTTGAGGCGCATTACACGCCACGCTACGATAGAAGTGGCGAGTGTCACGAGTAGTTGCAAGAGGCGTGGCACCGAGCGGCGAAGAAGGCTACGATATAAGCGGCACATAGACGCCGGCGTATCCCGAAAAATTTTACCTAACCTGTTCAGCCGACGAGATGATGTCCGATGAGGAGGCAGTGTTGGCGAAAATAATAAGTGAAATGCCTTTTTTATCGTTTAAACAAGTTAACATTTCAACAAAGGCGTTAAGGCGTGCACCAAATTAACCGAAATAGGCTAAGGTATGGGGAATACCACCACCTGTTTAGAGAACTGCGACGAGACGAACGATACTTCTAGTATACTAGAATGTCTGCATGTACATTAGATTACTTGTTACATAGAGTGAAATCACAATGTAGATGTAGATGTATCTACAAATATAAATCAAATTGAAGTGTCTTGCTGTGATTTCGAAATAAATCATTTGTCTAAGCTCATATAGTTATTCACACATTACCAAAATTTAAACTTGCATTTTTATTGAAGTGATAACTTCTATTGGAACGTTGGGCACTTTCGCTTGACTATGTTTCTGAAATCTCGCGTCACGTAAACTTTTTGCTTAGACACAAGTCAGAGCGTGAAGAGGGAATAAGCGATACATAGTATATATAGAAAAGTAAGCACGTGGAGAGGGAATAGACGATACATAGTATATAATAATACGTTATTATAATTAGTATAATATTAATATATTATAATAATATTATATTATAATAAGTATGCAAAAAATAGTGAACATTATAATGTAAGCATTATTTATTTAGTGACTAATGATTTTGAGTGAGGCATTAGTGTATGCACTCTACATAAAATTCTAAGAATAATTCAGTATGTTAGGGATAGTTATAATAATAATTATTATATTTGTGCGATTTAAGTTTTGTAAAGAAGATTGATTTCTGTCTAACTGAAGTAAGTTTAGACAAAATTTTACATTTTGTACATTTTGACAAAGTAATATTTTACATTGTTTTATTTTTACTGTAACTTATTATTACTCATTTAAATATAAAATTTAGCTTCATATTACAACAATGGAGGTCATACACGTTAGTGGAGTATCTATTCCTCACAGAGTAGTTTCTTCTAGGCCAGATGGCGAATGCTTATTCTACTCTTTGGCTTTAATTGTACAAGACACGATTCACTGGGGTTTGAGGTGAGGACCAGAGTTATTAGTCATGTTTCAAACAATTGGGGCAGGTTCAAACCATATACTTTAAAAGTAACAGGAGATATTTATTCAACAAAAAAAGAATATGTCGCGGATACGAGAAAACCGGTAACTTTTGGAACCTCCTGTGAAATTCAAGCAGCATTCGAAATATTTTTATGAATTGCAGGTGTGCAGTGATGGTTATTTGTTGTGGAAGAGTTTTGGCGAACCGATTGAGGGAGTAGGGAAGCTAAGGTTTACTGGGGAACTGACGAGAGGCCACTTTGATGTTATCATTCCTCTCACACCTTCTTTACCTGTCAACTCAATGGATATTAGTGTGGAGGATATACAGTCAGCTTCCCAATCCCAGGTTTCAGACGACGGTCTACAAATTTCTCAACTTCCAACCCTATCAGAACAGTGTACATCATCATCTGATGCAGTTCGGTCGCATCCAGAACAAATATCAAAAAACGAAGGAAAAAAAGACGAAAGCGTTTTTCTAATACAAATCGCGTAAAAGCACATAGGCAAGCGGTAAAAAAAACACTGTCTCAAAATACACACAGAATCAGATAATTACTTTAAGATGTAACATTTGCTGTAGGTAACCATATTATTGCAATATGAACATTGTCCTGTCAGCTAATAGTAGCTTTTGTATATATAGACAAGTAAGCGCGTGGAGAGGGAATAGACGATACGTAATATATTAATTATAATACACAATATAATATATTATATTATAATTATTATAATAATAATTATCCCTCACATATTGAATTATTCTTAGAATTATTCTATGTAGATTGAATACCTCACTCAAAATCATTAGTCACTAAATAAATACTGCTTACATTATAATGATCACTATTTTTCGCATACTTATTATAATTATAGTATTATTACATAATAATATTATAATTATAATAATATTACTATATTATAATATTATAATTATTATATTTTTATATTATAGTATTATAATTTTATGCAATTTCAAAATATGATATAATATTTTGTGACAATATATTGACTAGTGTAATTTGTTGACCTTTATTCTCCTCTAATATTAATACTGATAAATATATAAATCGGTCATAGAAGTTATCACTTCCAACGTGTGGTCTTAAGCACCCCCAATGTTTTTTTTTTATTTTTTGTCGGTTTGTCCGAACCAGTCTCCGGAATGGCTAGACGGAGCCGGCCCAAGGGCCGTGCGCCCGCAAAGTGCCAAAAGTGCAAATAAAATTTTACCTTTTCATAAAACTATTAGTAGTAAAGTTGGTTTTGTAATTTAAAAGTGGAATATAACAATAACAGAGCTAATAAACCTTTAAAAAAAACTTCTAGCAAATGGAACATAAAACATGAGATCCATTGATTTTTATTACATTACTAATAGTCCTCTTACGATAGGGGTGCCCGCGCCCTTATCAACTTTGGCTGGCGTCACCGCGTCCCTCGCCATCGCAGAACGGTGGGTAGGCACCGCGCCGCGCCGCGGCGTGCGTTGCAATCCGTGCTTGAGGGAAACGGAAAGAACCTGAACTGTATTGTATCACCTGATTCTGTTTCTGCGTTGAGTAGGCCTACAGCATGACTCACGCTTCGCCCTCTCCCTAACCCTTCCCCCATTGTTGTTGTTACTTCGATTCTGTTCGCCTGGGTTTATAAACAGTTCACACGTGGTTAAATAAATTTTGTGTTAAATAAAGTGTTCTTTTCATTTTGTATTTGTTTATATTGATTTTACTTAGTCCTATTCAAAATCTCAATTTTTGTTACACAATACAATAAAAATAAGAAGAATAAGTAAAAAGCATATATAAAAAGTATTGTTGTTTATTGTTATAAAATAACTAAAAAGCGTGATTTATTTTGTTGCTTTTTTAAGAAATTAGCTTCAGAACTCGTTTCAGGCAGCCTATTTTTCAAATTTTTTAGGAGCGCCGGGGGTACAGGTCCGCACCGGCGCAAAAATTTTATCGGGCCGGCTCTGTGGCTGGACCAATTTCCACGAAACTTTGTGTAGAGAACTTTGTGCGTAGAGAACTTTTCAGAGAGTAATCAAGGCTACTTTGTATCCCGGAAATATATAAGGTTTCTATTGAAGAAATGTAAAAAATATGGGACGGACGTGACACGCGAACAAACATTATTCTGGGTAGCATTTTTACAACAAAGTAAATTTGTTTATAAATCTTTAAGTATATAAACATTTACATTCATTGCCATAGCAACCAACTTAGCAAATTTAGAATCAGTTTTGGAGTCTTCACAACCAACAGCTTTTATAGGTTAGGTTTATATCGCTCTATTTTATAAAAAAACCTGTCATTTGAACAAAAAACCTGGCCCTACTGCGCATGCGTCAGGGTCTAAGATACTGCACCCCCACCCTACCCTAATCTAAGTGCCTTTGTACTAATCAATCGTCATTTTAGTGCATCAGATTATACTATACTGTAATCTGTTTCCATTTGCTTCGCTCGCCACGAGTGGCCACGGGGGGCGGTGTAGATAATATAACAAAATAATATTAAAATAATTACAGGTTTACGATGGTTTGATATCAAAAGTGCTCATTTTGTTTAAGTGACATCGAATGTTATAAGAACTAATTATTCAAAATTCAGTATTATCGTTGCTTGTAGATTTAACTGCAAAAATGGAATTTAAAATTTAGTAGTCCACAATTTAGAGTAGAAAGCTTTGTAGAGTATTCCTTGAACCAGTATTACACTATTAACCGATTTCAAATAGATGACCTTCCTGGTTTAAACAAGTTTAAGATATTTTACCGGTAGACGAAACATGGAACCTTCTCCTCCGTTCTAGTTTACCGAATATACTTCGACACTGAGTGACCACGTAGCATACTCATATAGGCCTATTGTGCAGTATGCAGCCTACCCGTATCGATTGTGGCGCTCATTACGAAGGATACGTGCCTCGAGTTCAGCGGGGTAAGACTGCCACCGTAGTAATTGGCCCTTAACTTTTTTCAATGCACTATGGAAATTAAAATTAAATTAGGTGTTCAGTTTTGGAGTCGTTCAAGGTCGGCTTAAGTTCAAGGTGTTTGCGAAGTGTTTTATAATTTGATCGACATTAAAATGGTAGTAGTTTTTTAACGTTTTCTCTTTCGATTTCCTTTGTCGAGTGTCGAAAATTGTCATCATTACTTCCCCTAAATTGTCCCGGTTACTATTCTAAATTGAATGAAAGTTATATCGAAGAGGATTGTATGGGACTGTTTGGTTGTGGTACTGGTATTGGACCCTTAAGGGTCTGCTCCAGTAAACGAGAAAACAACCGGAAACGCAAGCGCTTCTCTCTATAGCCCTATCTAAACAGTGCAATTTCTTGCAGCTGAGCGCTTTGACATTGCCTCATTTGAAACCATTTTATAAATCCATCTTTTGTAATTGTGTGCTAAAGAAAACTGAATATTCTTTATAAAATTGCGGATCCGGCTTGCATTTCACTTTTAACTATACATTTTTTATTGTGTAAAGAAAAAAGTTCACTCTTGGTACTTCAAAAATGTCAATTACGTGACAAATGAAAAAAATTAAAAAAATTTATAATGCAAAACGGATGCGTCACACTGAGCTTAAAATAAGACCTTGCAAACAATTTTATCATAAAAAATAAACGAAATAAAGGGTTTGAAATTTAACATTGCTCTTATGGAATAAAAATCCAATATGGCCGCCACTACAGCAGACCCTTAATGCTCGGTAGGAGTGAAATAATGTTTCACAGTTGACTACAGCCCTCCAAGTGGCAGAGCTCTTCACTACTACTAGCTTTGGGTTTGAGCATTGAAGAAAGAACACTATAAGAAGCGAAACCCCCATGTTATCAGAGGTAACACTTTTCAACAGTCGAAAAATGCTAGTTGGGGTCGAGGCCAACAGGTACCGCCAGCAGCATCGCCGCGCGGACTGTACCTTCTCTGTTGGGACTGTACCGTCGGTCGGTCGCGTCCTCGTTTGTGAAGTTACTCCGATGTTTGGAAATTTGAAATTTTTATTTGTGATAGAGAACATTAAATAACATTATTTTTTTCGTTAGTTCTAAAATTAACATTTTACTTTTTAGTTTTACTTTTAAAAATTCAGCAAACTCCGTAGTAATTTCATATGTAGTCTAATTTTTATTTATATAAAGCTAAAATTTGGAAAACCTGTTCTTTTAGTGTACTTTCAAGTTCAAAGAGTTTACCTGGTTTTAGAATTGCATTTATATTAAATCTTTAACTTTAAATTTTGTATGCTTGGTTTCAAGAGATTTGTAATATTCTATTTATGTGTATGTTGTTTTCCAATGTATGTATGTGTCAGGGGCGGATACAGGATTTAATTTTGGGAGGGGTCATAAGAAGTCGAAAACAATATTTCCGAGAATTTACAACAACCGGTCTGGGGCATTATAAAATATATATATATATATATAAACTCTATGAAATAGCTTTTTAATGCATTTCTAGGACATAAATATTGTCTTGAAAGAGCAAGAGATTCTTACAGATTAAAGAATAAAATTAACACTAATCATTGAAGAGTTAACAGGATACAGGAACGGTACTAAAATCAATAACTCCACAACACGATCATTAAATCCACTTTGTTTCACTAAATTTAAAACAACATAACAACAAGCTTTCACGTATTGAAGTTATAGAGTTCCATACGGCGGGGGCTCCGTAAAACAATTAGCCCAACCAATAGAGATTTTTCTTTTTTATTGAATTTCAGTTTTAAAATTTGTTATAAAATAAAAAAACATATCCGGCAAGGAATTTTTGCGCATTTTTTATAAACAAAAATAACAATATATTTTGACTTTTTGGATTTTTTGTTGATATTATAAAAATTTATGCATGGATCACGATATTTCCAACGGAAAATTTGTAGAGAATTAAAAAACCTACAAAATGGTTTTTGAAAACTCTGATGGGACCGAGAAAAGTCGGAAAACGATTAAAAATTACTATCCAAAAGTGCATATCTTTGTTAATTTATAATACTGTATTTATGGCAGATCTTTCGGAATATTATTGTTTAGTATGTGTATTTCAAACATTCAGAAGATAAAATTTGTCGCATTAATAGTTTTTGCACAATTGCAGTATAAACAATTTACACAATTATCTTGCATAATGCGGAGGAGAAGAGAACGGCAGGCTGCTGTTTCCGACACTACCACTGCCTCTCTTGCAAATTTACCATCGGCTTCGCTAGCAAATTTACGCGTTTTGAGCTATGTTCTAAAGCATTTTTATCATACTTTATCAACCTCAAAAAAAATCAAAGAGATAAGAATTGTAGATTTTAATTTCTACTTTCAGAATCCGTTTGGTACATTTAAATCGGGCTAATTTACATTACCCATGCTAATTGTTTACATTACGCTCGCTCATTCCCTTATGTGAACAATAAGCGTACACCTAGTTATGGAACACCCAGTATAATAATTTCGTAGTCTATGTGTACCATACTTTGCTTTGAGTTATTTTAGTTGTTGCTTACGTGATCGATTGTAAGTTTTTTTGTAATAATACGAGTATGAAGATTATTATTATTTATTTATTTGGACCATAAAACTAAATCTTTCAGAGCGTTTTAGCAAAACTGTCACAAGTATTGCCAGCAAAACAATCATATACTTAATACAATAAGGGTTTTCTCTGTTACATCCCTTTTTCACCCGTGCAACTTAACCGATTTTTACGATTGAGGTGTCATTTTAAAGCTTACGATCTAGCGCACCTGCGAATGGTAATAAGAACTTTTAGATTGTCTTACTGTAATAGCCTACTTTCCAAATAATTTCTGAATTATATTTCAGTTTTAATTAGGCCTAAATTTCTGCTCTTTTAGAAACATATATTTTGTGTTTTGTAAACTAAAATAACTTGAATAACTAAGGGAAAGTTTAGAATACGCTTTCTCACCATATTCAAATTTGTAGAAGAAAATTTATTTTCCGACTTATTAAATAATGTGCGTACCGGTACTATGTATTTGTATATTTATGACAACATTAGGCTTCAATTTATGAATTTTTTATTTGTGATTGTTCTTTGTAGGCCTAGCCTACTATATAGATTTTTTGAACTTTGTATTTTTTTGGACTAAAGAACTTTTAGTTTGTCTTACTATATATTGTCTTACTATGCCTACTTTCCAAATAATTTGTGAATTATATTTTAGTTTTAATTAGGCCTAATTTTCTGCTCTTTTAGAAACATATATTTTGTGTTTTTTTGTGTTTTTCAAAATTACATTGAATTGCATAACTAAGGGAAAGTTTATAATACGCCTCCTCACCATATTCAACTCTGTAGAAGAAAATTTATTTTCCGATTTATTATATAATATAAGTATTATGTATTTGTATATTTATGACAACATTAGGCTTCAATTTATGCCTTTTTGAAAACATATTTTGTGTAAATTAATTCTTAATTTGGAAATTTTTATTAATCTTTTAATAAGTAAAGGTCATTTTTTGCAAATTTCCCAAAATTAAGTCTTTTTTCCCCAAAAACGTATTTTATTTATTGTTTCTTATAGAGAACATTTGTTCTACATCTTGTATTAATTATAATTTTATTTTTTTTATTTTCTCAAAGTGCCAACTTTTGACATTTTCAAAATCAAAGTATTAAAATGCGCACTTTGCGCACGGGCCCCCTAGTACTTTTTATAAGCTTTAAATATCCCAAAAGCTGTACTGAACAATCTAATATCTTATTTAGAACGGCTGAAATTATACGTTTGGTGTCAAAACATACTTAATTGTATTGCTATTTTACCTAAGTTTTTGCATATTTAGTTTTAAATATTTTACCCATTTTGTCCGATTTTATGAAATAAAGTGTTTATTTGTTAATTACTGTTGCATGCATATTTAACATTTACCTTGTAGGCCTATGGGATATTTTTTCAACACAACAAACTTTTATAATATTTCACAGTAATAGATTATCAAATCAAATTCAGGAAAACCCTATGTTCAAATAATATTAATTGGAGATTTAAGATAATTTTTATACGTTATTTGACATAATTTTTGCACTGTTACAAAAATCATTTACTTCTTAAAATTGTTTTTATTTTCATTAAAAATAAATATTAAATTTATGCCACACTTTATAAATGGGTTATTAAAAACATTATTAATAATAAATCATTGTTCAACAGTACTGTAAATATAGTTGCAACGTGCGCCAAATATTGAAACATGTGCTTGCTCCCTCCACAACGAAAACTAAATTCTCTTCGTTGGGGATGATGAAAAGGAGAATTGAAAGTAGTTTGTACAAGGCAGTGCAAGAGGCAGATATATTCGCGGTTTGGTGGTGCGGCGAAATTTAAACTCTGTCTATTTATAATGTCAGTTTCGTCTCGGGCGCTGCAAAAGACTGGTGGCGCTCCGAGTGGTTTCGATCTGAACTACCACGCAAGCGTCCGATTAAAGCCCATTAGGTTTCGCTTCTTATAGTGTTGTTTCTTCAATGGTTTGAGTAGCATTCTTCCGTTTGCAGTTTCATAAAGGCGGGCCACCCAAAAGCCAATATTAAGTTGCAATACTCTTATTTATAGGATATTTTGAAAAATCTATACATTTTATTAAACACAGCTCTCTTACACATATTCAAAACAAAAGGATATATTATTTTTTCTAGTATTCCTCCGCGGCGAGGTTGATGTAATAACCACCAGCGTGCAGAAAAAAACACTCGAGTAGGAACAGAAATTCGGCGCAGACATGCTTTCACAATAAAGCAGATTTTTCGCCATGAATAGTCCAAATTTTTTAAATCACTTTTACTTTAAAGGTACTTAAGTTTTGAATGTGGTGATATTTTCACATTTTTGATAAAAGAAAAAACCGAAACTTAGATTTTAAGCTAAGTCTGAGAACAACTTTAGGTCAAAACAAATTTAAAAAAACTAAAAACATAACCACATTCGGACTGTCCCAACCTTTAAAATGAGATACTGAGAATAATTTTCTGACAACTTTTACTCGAGTAGTCTTGTTACTCGTTTAACATTGATCTTATGAGAGTTGATATGGATGTTAGGTCTGCCGAGACTCAATAACAAGTATTAACACTTCTTATACTCAATATAACCACAGTTGTCGTAAAGACTAGTGGACGATATAGTTTCTCCAGTAAATATCCTGAAAAGTAAATACTGTATCTCGAAACTCTCCAAAGCATAACTTTTTTGTCCTCAAATAAAGCCCTTCAAACGATAGCCGCACGACAGTATCCCAAAATATTTATAATTGGCTCCCGAAATGTATAAACTCCTATAAAAGCGAGTGCAGGCGTACGTCCGTACGTGAGTTACAAAAGAATAAAGCGCATTCGCAAGGTTGTATTGTTCGATTTAACCGTTAAGGGTGTGCAATACCACTCGAGTAAAGCATCGAGTGAGCGGAAACAACCTTGAGGAGACTGGCCTAGAATATCGCTTGTATACACTTTCGTTTTTACTTATACCTGTCTTATTTTTAGTTTCCGCCATTTGAGTACGATATTTCCATTTGCAGAAAGCTCCAATGTACAGTTAGTAGGTATCAAAATTCGCCCAAATGTTTTACTGCTATCAAGTGATTCGACTGAAAATCATGTTTTTCATCTTGTTTATAAGCAAATATCTTTAATAAAAATGTATAATTTACAATTTTGGTCGCCTATGAATTATAATTTAGATGCACATGAACGGTTTCCTGCAAATTACAAAAGATTATGTTCAAAATTAGATGAAAGATAAGTTATATTGAAGAACTGTATGGGACTGTTTCATCCTGGTATTGCGCACCCTTAACAGTTACCAAGATTTTTGCAGGTGTATACATACCAACTTCTTTTCATGAATGGTACCCTCGGACAGTGGCGCACCCAAGGGGGTGCTTTGGGTGCTTACGCACCCCCAAAAGCCAATTTTTACAAAGTTTTAAATAAAATAGAACGTCAATAATTCGAAAATCGTCAAAACTATTTCGAAAAATCAAACTAATTCGAAAACGTTAACTAATTCGTTTGATTATAACTTTAAATATTCCTAGTACAACTAAACCTCGCTTGTTTCTCTAGCGTCGGGCGTCGTCTATCAAGTGTGTTTAGTCCAACGTCAAGCAAGACAGCTGGCAAACTTTTCATTTCATAGCAAGACATGGGCGCCCATATGATATTTTCTAGGGGGGGGGGGCTAGACCGGAGTATGGGGCTAGACTGCTAAGGACGCACATGTGAGGTTGACACTGAACACAATGAGAAACGGCCGACACACAATGAATTGCGTGCTTTGCACGCCAACCCCCGTACTGGGAGTATTTTCAATACACAATGCATTGCGTGCTTCACACACCAATTTTAAGCCTATGTGCTATGGACGCACATGTGCGTCCGCTTTCAAATATTAGTGATTATTACGTAGAAAGGTTAAAAAATAAAGTAATTTCTACTCATTTAGACTATAAATATAAAAAATAAAAGGTCAGCTCCTAACATAGGAAATACGAAATTTGCGTAGCAGTGAACGTGTTAAGGAGTACCATCCTCTCCTTTGGCAAAAGGAGCCCAGGGATATTTTTGACCTCTCCAAGAAAACTTTTAAAATTTGGGAAGCCAATTTGGCTGTTCAGTTGAAATACACAGCATTGAGGCTGTACCTTTACACCGTCAGTGAATACACAGAGACCTATAACACTCCTAGAGGCCGCACCAAGTAGTGACCCAGCAGCTCATGTTTGAACTCTTGTAAAAAATAAAATAATGTTACGTTCGTTAATATACGCGCCTTATTTTACTGATTTAGGCAACCTATCCTACCCCTAGTTGACCTACCGCCCGATTGACTACGCCACTAATCAGTGACATCTCTGCTTTCTCCTTTGCAAAGAAGATTCGAGAAGGCCTGCGGCCATTTTTTGCTTTGTGCTTTCGTTTGAAGTTACACGCAACGTTCGCTGCTGATAATGTGAAAGTTGTTCTGGGGGAAAGTGCTCTTGTATAGCGTAATGTTTGTATTCAGAGTAAAAATATTGAGATGCAGCGTTTTCTACAGCACAGTAATGTCGTTTACTTCTCTGAAAACATGTGTAGTGTTTCCTAACGTTTTCCAAGTTACACTCAGTGTTAACCCAGGTAACTGTTCTGTTCTCATTCTATTAGATTTATGAATTCTAACTGTCGATATTCATCCATATATATATTAATTGTGCCTATATAATGTTACCTTTTCTTTATTTAAAATTCTATTATTCAAATTTAAAAAAACCAGACTCAGTAATATTTAACCTAACTTCTTTAATACTATCAGACTGTAAATTTTTTTGTTACTAATTTTGTACGTTAAAACGTTCATACTTAAAGAACTCTGTAAAACCATATGTTTAATGGACTGTGTCGTTAATTTTATTTTAAAATCAAATTGGAAATTACTATGATTTTTAAAGCATTCTGCCTGTCAAGCATGTTCCAACTTTAATGTTCTGACAAACTGTAACAAGCATTATGCAGCGCCATTTTGAACATGTTTTTTCTGTATAATGTCAGATCAGTAATTTGACTGTGTTTGGTCTGTTCTACAGTTTAACTGGGTTCTACTCCTGCCTAAAGTTTTCTACATCAACTTAAAACTTCCAAACATCTGGCTATTTATTTTTCAACATCTATCCAAAGCATTTGACAGCCAACCTATAGAAAATATAACAAAAAAAGAGAACATGTTTATGGATATTTAATTTTAATCCTGTTTTGTTGTAAAATACAAACCTTTTGCTTAATATCTGCAAACCTACATAAAATTTTTAAGGGATATTTCTACAGAGTGTTCTTGTTAATGTAATGTAAATTTATTAATTTATTGTTTAGGTTAAGTTATGTAAACATAAAGGGTGGTGCGCAGCTAGCTACTTTTCGGCAATTACAATCCCACAGGGATTATCCAAAATTTATTCAGTTTATAAGGTGACGTCACAAACTAATTTATTCTCAGTTTAGTCCATTTTTTTATTTTTTTTATTTTTCCAAAGGTTTTCTTTATAATAAACATTTTGGTTGCTCAACCGTATACCTATTCAGGTATACTAAACTAGGCATAATAACTCTTGCGTTGGTTAAGCGTATATGTTATATTATAAGCCATTTGGTAAATTTTTACTGTTTATAAATAATTATTTTGTCAAAAATCAAATGTTGTAATATTTGTCAAATATATCTCATAAAAATTATTCACAAAAAGGGGAGGGTTTTATTTTTCTTTTCAGGGTGGGTTAATTAATTTTTGTTTAATCTAATCTAAGGGCGCATAATTTAATTTTGTTCTTGATAAATAAGGGCGTATAAATTTTGTTTATGACAAACTATTTAGTTGGTTGAATAAACTATGTAACTGATTTCTGTGTATATAATTTGTTTTACATAAGTTACCTTTTGTAAATGGATGAATAACGCTTATTCCAGCAGTTTTTTTTTGCAGATCAAGGTAAGGTTATCTCTGTTAATTTTTTTTTTTGGGTTAATTCATAATACTGTGTCGTCTATTCAAGGTCCAGTTCAGCTTCCGTTTAGTTTAAAGTAAAGACGGCACAATAAGTATATGTAAATTCAAACGGCACATAACATTTAAAACATATTTTAGTGCTAATCTCTTTAAATAAAAATACCTGACTATAATTCATAATATACATATTTTCCTTTCCCTGGGAGCTAGGGGGAAGCCGTGGCCCCACTCTGCCCATAGGTATGGGCGCCCATGCTAGCGTCGGGCGTCGTCTATCTAGTGTGTTTAGTCCAACGTCCAGCAAGACAGCTGACAGTAGCCTATTTTCATTTCATAGCAAGACAAATTAAACTGTGTACAAGTGTACAACAGTGCTTTATTAGCTATCAACCATTGTGACGCTAGCATGTTAGATTTTATCCTAACATATTCGTCCTGTTGAAACTGTTGTGTACATTACAAGTTACTGCAAGTACGGCAGAGAGGCAGAGAGGAGTTTATCTACCCTGAAATGATATCTGAGAAACACTATGAAAGAAAACAGACTAAATGGCACAGCGAGTTTAAATATCCATAGAGAAATTGAATTGGACCCAGATTATCAAAGTGTTATTGAACAAAGGACCTCGAAAATTAGATTTTGTTTTGTAAACTAAATATTGTCATAGAAAGCATCAAGGCCGTAGCCAGGGGGGGGGGTTAGGGGGGTCAACCCCTCCTACCCGAAATCATGAAATTTAGTAGTAAAACTTAATACTAGGTTTAAAAAGTGCAAATTAAATTATAAAATAGAGGACACAACAGAGGAACCAGCAACATATTTTACATCATTGTGCATTGCATGCACAGGCCTACTGATATTTAGATTTACTTGATTAATTAAACTACAACGTACAATACACATGGATGCAGTAGGTTACAGCCTTACTCTCTTGTGAGCTTGATCTTATCTATTAAATGAGAAAACTATAAAGGTTCAACAAAAATACTTTACTCTAACAAAACACGCAATGCATTGGGTATTGAAAATACTCCCAATACTGGGGTTGGCGTGCTCAGTGTCAAGCTCACATGTGCGTCCTTAGCAGTGAACTTGTTAAAAGGGTTTAAATTCAAATCCCCGGTCCTGACCTGCCCTCCTCCCCGAAAAGTTTTCCTGGCTACGGCCTTGGAAAGCATTTGCAACAAATTTAACAATGCAAAAATATAAGTATTTTCATAATGTAAATATTAAATTTAAAAATAAATGTTAACTGTAAATAAACAAATTAAACTCAAACCTTGTCAAACAACATGAAAATCGGTGTTTTAAGGTGTTGATTTTCACAAATTCCCCGGACCCCGCCATGGTGTTCACTACTAGCCCCCCCCCCCCCATCGGTTATTTCTATGTGCACCATTACCCCCGGACTGTAATTCGTATCTAGCGCAAGACTAGCGTCAGTAATGACTAATGAGGAACCAGTACAGCAAAAGGGTTAGCAATAAATCCAGTTTAAAACTATATGAGTACTATGTTTTGCGATTACATTTTGACGCTTAAATACTAAAAATGTAACAGAAAGTACTTTATTGTTAAAATGAATTTTAAAATTAGTTCTGTCATTAGCTTTATTACAATTAAAAAGTAAAAATTACTTCCCTGTCCTTGCTTTGTTGCACACAATTTGTTGTAGTTAGATTCAAAAGAAACCAAGTATAGTCTCATGTCTGGGGTCTGGGGTAGCATTCAACTTGTTTCTATATTTATTTTTTATAAATGTGTAGGACGAAAAGATCTTTCTACCAGTTCTTTGGATGGGAAAGGTAGTAAAACCTTATTTTACCAGGTCAGACAGACGTTCGTATTCACTGTTGTCTGTTATTTATAGGCGTATATATATTCGCTATATTTATTTCAGTATATTTATTTACTAATATTATTAGTTTAATATATGACTTAAAATTGCTTATATACGTTTGATATATTCTGTACAAAATTTGTATTTATAATTTATTATGTTTGTTGGTCAATATTAATATTTTTTAAACTATTTATAAGTTTTTTTTACAATACTGGAACTCTACACAATGTACATGTCCGCCATTACTTATTTTCTTTCCGCGAACCCCCTAGCGACCCGTTACCAACCCCGCGTTGAGAACCGCTGGTTTAGAGTGTACCAAAGAGTGAAAATTTCGTATTTTGCTGTTTAGTTGTAGGCCTATCCCGATATAGGATGGTTCATTAAGCTTGTTTTCGCGGTGAATTTACACCTAAAGTAACTTAGATTTTCGGGTAAACGGATTGGAATATAGAAGTACCGTCCGTTTTCGTGTCGTTTTACCGTGTGGGTACAAACTTTATTAAATAATAATTCATATAGGCAGTGGCGTAACGTACACACCCGCAGACGGAGGCCCGCGTATCGAAAGGATCCGAAGGTTTTTATTTTTTATAATAATAAAAAATAAATACAAATTTACAACTACAACAATATTTGTAGTTTTTTTTTCAACCTTGTCATAGCTTTGAAAAAAAATATATAAACATTTTGCTTATATTAAAATTTACTGTTAGAAACAGAAGATTTTTGTATTTTTATTTTTGAGAAATAAGAACGTAAAGAAGTATTTTGTTGAACTTTGGCAAGACGAGAGGTTGACAGACAGCGAAAAATATTTCAAAGTGTCTGTTTTTTATGCAACTCTGGACACAGTGGTTTCCCCAGTTAGCAATTAGGTTCGAAGCTATGACAGAAATCAGTAGGCCTAGCCTTTTCTCAGTTCTTTTTCCAACATTTTTATTGAAGTCAACCGATGTAGAATTGTCTAAGAAATTGAAAGCCCTGGTCAACGAATATGAAGAATGTTTGAGTGTCGACCTTAGGTTTTTTTAGAATGGCACTGAAATCAGATATTGAAAAAAAGACATTAATACGACAGTTAGCAGTCTTCTTTTTGGAAAACTACTCAATCGCATCTAGCTTCCCGGACTTGTGCACTGCTTTACTTCTCTTCTTGACCTTACCAGTAACTGTGGCGAGTGCGGAGCGCTCATTTTCCAAATTAAAGCTAGTTGAAAATTATTTAAGGAGCACAATGACCCAAGAGAGTGGCCTCAGCTTATCGAGTATTGAAAACGAACGAGATAGAAATTTGGATTGGAATGAAGTAATCGAAGTGTTTGCATAAAAAAAGCGAGAAGAAAGAAGAGACATTTGTCAAAACCAATTAATTCAAAACACAATATAAATTATTTTTTACAATCAAACAATCAAAACACTATAATGTAAGTTGCACTTTATTATTTATTCAGTTTGCTTCTGTGACTAAGGCGATTCGTAAACCACGTAGGCTACATGTGTGTGTTCTGTGTTGTTTTAATATCTATTTTATTTCATCTACTGTATGTTTGTTTAGTTTCACTTTACTGGATTTGTATATATATATTTCTCAATGTATCAATATATCTTTTGAAACTAAGTACTGTGGCACAGATTTTATTTTATAATAGTAAAGTGTAAGCTATTTTAAATGTGTAAATTGAAAAAAAAGAATGACTTCTGACGACAAATTAATAATTTAGTTAGATTCATTACTAAAATATCATCTTAACTCGCTAAATTTGATTTTACGTGTATAAATTTGAATTGTGAGTGTAAAGCCTTCTTTCAGCAAAACATGTTATTTTATTTATCCAAATAAAGACAGACCATGATTGTTCGTGTTTGTGTTAAAAAAAAAATGTAATTGTGTGCTTAAGACCACACGGGAAAAGTGTAAACCTTTTAATTACACAAGTTACGAAATGAGGAAGCACAATATTTATTCAAAGATATTACTAATTAAACTATACATTGTATTAACATTAACAGATTAAGTCTATGACGTAGGACAATCTGTTACACTTATATACCCAACTCAAATATACTAAATTAGCAATGCGATTGTGGCCTTACCGGCTAAGGCGCTAGTCTATGGTGATGGACTATGCTGGTTCGAATCTCGGCAAGACCAAAAATGTTTCAAACGTTTCATTTTAGGAGCGTTTCTCATTAGGAACGTTTCACAAAATAGAGCGTTTCACAAAATGCATGGTGAAACGCGTGACGGTAAAATCCGATTCATCCCCAGCAACAAGAAAACTATACTTTGTTATACACAAATGTATACAATTTATTTGGACGTGGTGCGCCTATAGACGTTTACACTTCAAAATGTGTTCAATAAACTGTAGCCCGGTAAATTTTTTAGCGGGAGGACCCCGGCTGAGAAACGTTATGCCACTGCATATAGGCCTATATCTAGGCTAAGTCTTTTTTACAGTTTGTTCCATTTAATTTTGTTGAATTATATTTGCTGTTTACATTGATTTAATCCGTTTAGTAATATAACTAAACTTAAACTTTATGATACATTCTAGGACATTTTCTTGCTCATACGTTGGCACCTCTGCCGCAATATGGCGAGTAAGCGTGTTGTAAAATTGACCCGCTGTGTTTTTTCATACAATTTTAGTTATATGTGCATAATAATTGTTAACAGTCAATTATTAATTGAAATGTACTTTGCCAATTGAATTAAAAATTCCAATACAACACTTTTATTTGCTTTTAAACTGTACATTATATAATTAGCAATTGTAATAGCAAATTGTTAAAGTTAACTTAAAATTTAACATTTAAATTCAGCTACATCGGATTTCATATATTTCTCTAATGTATAGTAAGTGCCTTGTTTCAGAAAATCAGATATACTCAATTTAAATTTACTTTCTGTCAAATATTGTACAAAACCTGGCAGCTTATTAAATAGCTTGATATATAGAAAACTGTGACTTTCATGTGATTTTGTAAGCCTGATAACTGGGGTAACCAAATATTGTCTATTTCTAGTATTGTACATTGTTAAATATTCTACTTAACATATAATTAAATTTTAGTAAATTTATAAAGAGGGAAATGCCCAAATATTTAATTTAGAGAAACTGGCTCTACAAGAGTCCCTATCTGATAATATTGCAATAATTCTTACAGCTTTTTTGCAGAAGAAATACTTTGAAAGTGAGGCAGGAATTGCCTGCCGCAAATCTGATACCATACATCAGCAGTGAAATAAACTAAAATAAGTCATCAACGCTCACAATTTAAGTTTTCTCATTAAAAATAATACCCTCAGAAAGTTTCTTACATAAATCATAAGCTGATTATCCAACTACAACCTCAACAGTTTTACATATTATTTAATTTCGCTATCACCTATAACTAACTCTACTGCTGAGTGAAAACAGTAGGCTTATACACTCGATCTTACTATTATTTATTAGGGAATTTGTCATAGGAAAGATGAGCTATTGCAGTGACGCTTATGGTAAGACCTAAGGTCGGGAGTGGACAATGAACACCGATCATGGTCCCCAGAACACGTTTTGGGGTGTAATTAAAAATGTTATACATTTATGTATATATGTGTTCGCACTCTAATGGCCATATTTTCCGCCCGATTTGGTCCAAATTGGTCCACGCGTTAGATTTCTAAGTCGCTCGGACGAGCTTGTTAGCCAAAAAATGCAAAAATCGTAAACATTTTTTTTTTACTGGATGATGTTTTTTTTTTTACTGGAAGAGATTTTTCGTACTAGAATAACATTTTTTGTTTGTATCTAAACAAATAAAAATAAGAGATTATTCTGCATAGATGCAAACTCGTTAAACCTATCCGCTGCGTGCGAAGCGAAGCAGTTTATAATCCGAGGCCGCAAGGTCGAGGTGCAAACTGCAAACTCGTAAAGCGCAGTTCACAATCCGAGGCCGCAAGGTCGAGGTTGAAACTCGCAAAGTGCAGTCCACAATCCGAGACCGCAAGGTCGAGGTGCAAACTCGCAAAGTACAGTCCACAATCCAAGGCCGCAAGGTCGAGGTGCAAACTCGTAAAGCGCAGTTCATAATCCGAGGCCGCAAGGTCGAGGTGCAAACTCGTAAAGCGCAGTCCT
>JAGFPH010001305.1:214271-224720 GCA_018207615.1 Philaenus spumarius | reverse complement strand
AGGACTGGATGTCAACTCCGATGTAAACGAAGCGAAGTACAGCAACTTGGGTTGTCAACCGAAGTTGACAACTTCCTTTGATCTTTACCGACTCCTCGGTAAATTTTGGTTGGCAACTACGAAAATCGGTCAACAGCCTAGTGAGATGCTGTAACGTTTACACCGAATTATCGAAAAAGTTGGCATCTTTTGGTTGTCAACTCCGGTGTAAACCTGGCTTAAAAGGTTCCGTACTGGAGTGATGAGACTTATTTTCTTCTTTTGTTCCCTGTTTTTTAGATCAGTTACTTATTAAGAGTTGGTGTACTTGTTTTAAAAACTGATATTAAACTTGGTTACGTTTTATGTAATCAAAACTTGTATAGATAAAAACTAAACCACATTAAACAATACGAATAAATTAAAATAAATTCCTTAAGCTAGAACAATAAATTCTTAGTTTAATTTTTTCAAGACGGAAGCACGGCCATTTTGGTTATCATCCTCCGATACACCTAAAATGAAAATTGCAAATCAAAATAAAATAGGAAATAAATTAAATCTAAAGTTAAACATGATGTTACAATAAAACATATAACGAGAAAAAACTCTAAGGCTAGGTGGCCACCGGTTGTGAAGCGAAGTTAGCTGAGTATATCTTATATTAACATTAATAAATTTAAATAAATTCTCATGGTTTTACCATACTCACTGGGCCTTGTAAAACAATATTAAAAGCGATGTTTTTTAATTTATTTATACCCTACCTAATTGCAATATAGTTTAAATAAATTTGAGTGAATTGATATTCATATAAAACGCATTTAGTTCCGAAATATTTTAATTTACAATAAAGTTTTTAATTCAAACTTTGAATATTCTCAATCTGATTTGAATTGTATCAATACAAATACTGTATTCACATATTGACATAGGCTACAATATTTAAATTTAAATCAGATTTTTGTTCAGATAATTTGCTTAATAGATGTATTCATTTAAAATTTTAATGTATTAATAATTACAGAATTGCTATGAAATTGTACATATTATATGATTTATAACCACATTCTGCGGCAAATTTCTGTCAGACGACAGATTTGTGATTCTTGTCCATGATTCCTAACCTGCTCTATCAAGTTGTCTTCCAAATCTATGTTCTGTGTGTAAAATATTTATATTAAGAGTAATTTAAATGTTAATCTATACAAGAAAACTTTAAATTGAAAGTACACAAATTTCAGTGGAGAGGGAAACTGAGTCAGCTTTGAAATTGGACCTGGTGGGATACTGACCCTTGTGTTGCCAATCTCCCATTCAAACCAGTGGATTAGTTTTGGTTCCGTTGTCAACTCTACTCCGCTTCGCAACCGGTGGCCACCCGACCTTAAAGTAAACAATTAGAACTAAATAACGATAAACTCTAAAGTTAAATAACAAAGATAAATTAAAGAAATAAAAGCTCTACAAATATTTTTTTTAAAACAATAAAAATAAAACTATATAATGTGTTTCCATGTAACTTTAACCATTCCTAAGAGAACAGGGAAAGTAAAAGTAAGCCCAATGGTTTAAAGTAGGCCTATTTGACATGTGTTGACTTGGGATGCCAAAATGAAGAAATAAGATGCTTTCAACACAAACAATAAATATTCTTTAAACTAAATAATAATAATTAAATGTAGCAAATATTTTTTTAAATAATAAGGCAAAAGTAAAGAAGAAAGATCTATGAGCCCATACCAATTAAAAGTTGAATAAACAATTTCATAAATCTATGACACCTATTTTAATACCAGCTAAAATAGTAGCTAAAATAGTGTTGATGTCATCAGGAAACAACACGATTTAAGTATTTAATTTTAGTAACTCTTTGTAATTTTGAGAAGCCAATGCTCAAACAACACTCTTCTCAGGAGCCAATAGTTAGTTTGCTGAACTTTTGGCTATTGATTACGGACATCTTCGCAATTCCAGAACTGATCACTCAAAAAAGCTCCAGTCCACAAAGAGAATTCATAGAAGGGTTGGTTCCAGATCGAGTTTTCAGAGGACACCATACCAAGTGTCTGTGGATATAAAACTATCCAACTCGGAATAGGTGTTGAGCCTGGAATTGTACATCAATAATTAAAAAGATATAAGTACTCCTAAAAATTAGAAATAAAATAAGAATTACATTTCTCTTTTGCATTCTTCCACCAAATGGAGTTATTCAAAACTCAACTGATTTATAAATGGCTAAAAAATTTACACTGAATAGTTTCTTAAAGGTTTACAACACAAAAACATCTTATCAAATGTAACTTATATTTCATTGCTTATAATAGTAAGTAAAATGTGAATACACTTTGAAAAAATGTCTTAAAATTAAAATTTTCCCTACACAAATGAGTTAGGTGTACTGACGGAGATGCATATCGACGAAAATATCCACAATGTACCTACGGAATCTCAGGTTCGATGGTCGAGCGTTATCTTATCAACCGTTATCTTATCGCGCGCCGTTAGCTGTTATTGCACTGTGACTAAAGACTATAAGTTAGAACTTTAGGCTATTTTTTTTAATGCTTGTATAGTCTTTAGTCACAGTATGTTTACCTGCATTCAAGCATAAAAAAAAATAGCCCGAAGTTCTAACTTATAGTCTTTAGTCACAGTATGTTTATATTCTGACGCCCCTCTTCTTAAAAAGATCGGAAACATTTTCTTCAAAACATAATTTTAAGCGGCGCAAAACTTACTTTACTGTAAGCATAAATGTATTTAACCTTGCAAGCATTGTTTAGTTTTTAAACAATTATACTTTCAGTTTACAACATAAATATTATTTTAGTTAATTAAACTAACACTTGAAGATTGGTTAACCTAATTTTACACTAAACAAATTTAATTCATAGATGCTTTTAAATTTTTAACAGTTTCATAAAAAAGGGCCTCTTCCTGCGCCATTGCTGCCTTCTTATCAAGAGTAACCTTCCATTGTCAACCGGCCAATGTGCATAAATTCCAGTGATACATTTTACTCATCACAGTTTGTTACATATTTATTTACTTGAGATGTAGTTATAACTTTTTTACATCTGATTTTAATTTTTCTTGGTTCTGACATCTGTTTGCTTATCTTTGTTGGTAACATTAGCTCTGAAAGCAAATAGAATATGATTGTAGAACTTTAATATTAAACAGCCATTAAATTAAAGGCATTATTGTTCTTGTTAGAGGTGTAATTAGTATTGTGGAGTGTTTAATTAAATGTAAGGTGATTTTGTGAAAAGTTGTAATAAACAATATAATGGAATTTGAAATAAATACCGAAATACAGTCCTAGAGCGGCTACAGTATGGAGGCGTATTATAAATTTCGGACACAACTTTTAAGGACTATTCTATATTTATGTATATTTAATTGGGGCTGAAAATTAAACACTTAACTAAAGCTTTCTTTTTTAACTAAAGGCCAAAAAATTCTACAATTATTATCACCTGAACTTAAATAAGCGAAGTTGCTGCACAGCTTTAAATGTATAAATAAGTTAAAACGATACAAGCACTTAGTCATTTGCTTAAACCAAAATGGTAAACTATTAAAGACTATAGGTCTACCTAAAATTCTAGTTTCTAGAATAAACTTAATTCAATTAAAATAAAGTAAGTACCGGTACCGTACCGAAATAATAACTAAACCTAAAACTGATTAAAAAGGTTAAACATTAAAGTTAGAATAAAGTAGATAACATGAAAAACTCCTAAGTAAAAACTTTAATGTGTTTGTAATATGTAAATATTTGTTGTGCTATGTTTGACTCGGGACCGCGAGGGACGCCAAACCCCTCTTAATAGATGCAGCTAGTCTGCACCCCCCGTGCGGTGTTGTAAAAATATCCAAACTACAGGGAGATCCATTAAACATTATATAAAATACTCAGCTAATAGACTTTTCTATATTATTTTCTTAAAAGCAGAAAATAATGTACTTTTTATTGTTAAAGAATATTTAATAACTTCTACATATTGAACAATCCATATGACTAACATTACAAATACAGTACAGTTCATACAGGACAGAAAATTATTGGTTTATTACCTATTTTGATATTGGTTCACAAATAGTTTCAATTGATGTGTGCGAGAGTGGCACAATGAACATAGATTACAGTGTTGTACGAGAAAGTACCCTTGGACTTCTATTATTTTTAACCTACCGTATATAAATAATATTCATTTTTTATGTCTACAGTTGCAACAGTTTAAAACTAAATTATAGTATATTTATAATACCAGTGACCGGTGCAACGACAACATGGCCCAACGCCAACTGCTGTTAAACTTTGTTTTGTGTTTGTAAACTTTTATAACTTAAGTGCAACGATCCGTGTTGTAAATTGTGTGTATGTGTTTGTACTTTTTGTATGACGTGCTCACATGTGAGTAAATCTTTAAACAAAACCTGAAGATGGGAAGTGTTCCTGAAACGCACATAGTATTAAACTACAAACAAAAAAGTTGCAAGACGAATAACAAGGTATATGTATTAATTATTATAAATATACTATAATTTAGTTATAAACAATATCACTAAAATATATATCGTAACTTTTTTCTCTTCATGTTAACATGGCCACCGCCATGTTATATCCATGTTATATATATATATATATATATATATATATATGTTATATCCTTTATATCCACCTCCAGTTCAAGGAATGAGATCTAAGACCATGCTCTTAAGATCTTTCTAAAATTACAAACTGGTTTGACCATAATTTTCTAATATAAATGCAAATAAAACTGAATACCTGTCGATAGTTTGAAGGTCAGAGTGTGATCCAGGCCCGAGGATGCTGAGGGTATACGTCTGTGATGATCTGCGGTCTGTCATCTGTGACTGGTATTATTGAGTGATTGTTATCTACGCTTTCTCACAGCTTGGTCAGGTGTTTTGCTGCAGGACTGTTTTACTTCACAAGTTCAGTTTTTACAGAGTGCAGAATTTTTTAAATTCATTTCTCTGACTTTTCTGACCAAGTCCGGCATATTTAAAATTATTTTACTATAATATTTTTCTTACATTTCAGACCCCTCCACCCCTACAGCCGTTCCCTTTACCTCACATACGCGGAAGACAAAGAAACGTATGTTATCCCAGTAAAAATAATTTTAATAACATACTTAAAAAGTTTGTATGTTTAGTATTAGGTATAATACTTACTAAATATTAAGTAAGTATTAGGAATCTTACTTGCTAAGGGCTACTTTCCCCAAACAAGGTTAAACTCTGAACGAAGTTTAAACTTGGTTTAAACGTTTAAACGATCATTCCGCTTTCTCGAACATTGTCGCTTTGTTTAAACTGTGGATTAGTTTGAACCACCAGAGTGGCTAGTTTAATCGATGATGGCTGGTTTAAGCCAACGAAAATAGAAATAACTTCGTGAGAATAGAGGAAACGCCTGTTGGCTGTTACAAAAGTAAACATTTTTTCTAACCTTTTCTAATCGCTAAGCTTTCTTTTTGTTCGCTTTTAGTTTTATATTTGCTCCATTAGTTTATTTACTATTAATTAATTGTTGTGTGTGCGTGTATTGTGTTTTTTGTTGAAATAATGGAAGATTTTCTTGAAATCTTAAATGATTTGACGACGAGAATTTCAATATTTGAGTCCCGAGAACAAGGCGACCCACCAAATTTCAGTACAGGATACATCATTTTCAGAAGTGTAATGAAATTGAATTCTTCGAAAGATTTCGGCTCCATAAAAGAACGGCCAATGTTGTTTTGGAGGCAATACCTTCAAGAACAATTAAAAATCGTGCAATAACATGCATGTTTTTCCACCTCGAAGATAGCTAATAACTAATAACTAATTAAATAACGGAAGATAACTAATTTTAACTATTAAAAGTTTAAAACAAAACTATTTAAAAATTTTTTAGTTTAAATATCTTTAATAAACAAATTCTACAGACAAAATGAATTCGCAAGTAACTTAATGTCTCTCAAGCAATAATTACAAAACTCAAGTAAATGTATGCGGTCGTGGAACGAAGTTCATCACGTCTTTCCTTCAATTTTTTTACCAGCCTTAAAGGCAACACACACACTTAATTTTAATCTTTCAATTGCCGTTTATTATTAATTTGTTTTTCATACAAATATTTACTGTTTCCATACGTTTAATGTTATTATAATAAAGGCGTAGAATTAATTAATTATAACATCAAAGCTAAGATGGTAGACACAGTTAAATGTCATTCATTGTAAATACATTCAATAAACATAAAATGTTGGTTCAGTCGGCCTAACGTAAAATTATTGTGTGTATGTTTAATTTATTTTACCTGTCTCAACGGCAACATATATACAAAAATTTTAGGTTAGGCCTAGACTTAAAATTACTTTCTAGGCCTAATCTAAAATTATTATATTTATGTTGCCGTAAAGGCAGGTAAAATAAATTAAGTATCCATATAATAATTTTAGGCCTAGTCTGATGAACCTAGGTTTATTTTATGTTTATTGAATGTATTTCAGCGCTTGACGATAATATCTGAACTACGCCAGACGGAACGATCGTCTCTTAATTTAAATTGATGAACCAAAACACATGTTTCTTGAATGTATTTTACATTCATTGATATAGCAACCGATTTGATAATGCTTTTTCGTCACTCGTATTTTATATTTGTCATTGCCATAGCAAGCAATTAATAATACTTTTTTATATTTGTTAACTTCAACCGCACCCGCGTTAAGGAACTTCCTTCCAAAAAGAACAAGAATTCTAATATCAAGAAGGCTGCAAAAATCAACAAATTTGTAAATCAGTAGTACCAAAACACTTGAATCAGAGTTTAAATTAAAGTGACATAAACTCTTGGTGGGGAAAGCGACCTGAAGTTTAAACCAACTTTTAAAGTTAAACGCGTTCAACATAAACGTTGTTTGGGGAAAGCGACCCTAAGTAAGATATAGGTTAGTTTTCTATAATCTTGAATTTAGATCTCCTAAACTAACACAATTCCTATAATCAGCGTCCTGACTCAATTCTAAAATTCAAGTTTTAGATTTTACCAGAACAAACTAGGCTTGCTTGAATACAAAATAAAGATTATTGTAGCAAATCAAAATTTAAGGCAAAAATCTTAAATTGTAGAATCACACCTGTTGGTAACTTAAAATTAAGTGAAAATATCCTTAAAATTGCTACCAATTTTTCTTACCAATTCATTTGACTGTGAATTACAAAATTACCATGAAAAATAAAGTAAGTTTAATTGTATTCATATGTTTATTGAAACATAAGGATTATGGGTAGGTTTTTGTCATCCGTGTTAAAATGATTTTATTTTTATAACTTTTCAAATTTTTAATTATTTAAAGTTAGGGTAAATTTCATACCTAGATCACCTATTTCTAGTTAAGTTGTCTTATATACGCTGAAGATACTGAAGTCTTCCTGAAAAAGAAAAACTGCATCACAGCTTGTGTTACGTCAAGCTGGAGCAGAAAAGACCCCTCAGTGTTTGCATCACAGGGCAAAAAAACAATGACATAAAACAATTTCCCCTGACTATTATTCATATCCCTAACCGTACAAATCCTGTTTTATTATATTATTACTTTTTAAAGTCCTTCATGGATGATCTTTACAGGAAAAACACAGGAGAAAAGTTTTAGAGGAGCATTCTACCCTGTTTTGTTGCGAATACAATTTTCCTTTGTTTATAACTTGAAAATGAAGGCATTTATTGAAAAGCATCTTTCGCCATCTTTTTTCTTTTCACAATTTACATGAAAACCATGTTTTTAAACTATAAAATCCGCATTAGTTTCTGCCTCCAAGTACTTCTCAATAAGCAGTTTACATACTGTATACTGATTTGTTAAATTCAAATATTTTTCAAGTATTATAAAATGTAAAAAACAATAACTTTTCATAAAATATACACTTACAACATCAATGTTCAGACCGCTCAGTTCAAAGCTAAATGTGGTAATAAATGGGAAATGAAACTGCAGTCTAAATTACCTAACAGCATTACTTTAAAATTATCACTTAAAGGTAAGAAAGATAGTATTCATTTGTACCCTACAGAAAAGCTACCCCTAGGCATTACACGACCATTTAATGTAAGTTATTTGATTTAATCCAGACATTCATTAATCTAGCTAAATGTATTTTACACCACAGGGTTTTGTATCACTTCCAATTAGTCAGTTTAAAGCTCTTAATTCAACCAAAACAATTATACAAATTCGTAACAATCGTTAATTTTAATTGGATACATCAATTACCTGACAAATGTATTATTTTTTATTTGTTTTATTTTCATTTTTTTACGTCAACAGATCATATACAATAGTTTCAGTTACATAAAATATGTTCTAACAATTAAATTTCTAGACATAATTTAGTATAACTATATACATTTTTGTAATTTTAAAAATATAAAAAATGTATTAACTTATCACAATGATTATTTTTATGCATAAAAAATAAATTATATACAGACTAATTGATTTAAATCAATTAATAATAAAAAAAATGTAAAATAAATTAAATTGTTATTTTAAATAAAATATTATAGTTCATTAATTATTATAATTTATGCATTTTTTATTTATTCATAATTCATTATGCATTTTTGTAAACTTAAAGAAGAAAAGACATTAATACTAAAAACATAAATAGTTTCAAAGGCCATTGTTTTTATATAAGAAAACAAATAACCACTTTGTAAGAAAGATTTTGTACAAAAGGGGTTTCAAAGGCTTTTTTTCCTACTAATTTAAGTAATAAAAAAGACATCAATATATCAAAAATGTCATAGTAAAGGTTTTAAAAAATCATATTTTCAAATTTAACAATATCACTTTTCAAACACAAATTTTAATTTAAAAAATACATAAACTTGTAAAAGATCTAAAGCGTTTCTAAGGCCATTTAAAAATTAACCAAGCAAAACAGCCAATAACTCTTGAAAGATTGCACTGTAAAGGGTTACGAAGGTGATCGTTTAAATTTGGGAAACAAAAACGCATCAGCATATGCAAAGATTGCATAATCAGTAGTCTCCCTTCTATCCGAACCCCTGGGGACTCGACCTTGATCAGATAGTGAAAAGATCTTTTAACCCTTTGACTGCAAGATTATAAATGTCCAACTGCCCCGCCCTGTGCTGAATTTTTCTGACTAGCCACGCTTTGTTGTTTCAACTATTATTTCATTACAATAAACCATTCCTAACATATTAATATTTCAATGCAAAATACCGTGCAATTCTGAACCTAAGTTTATACGATTTATTACTCATACCGATTTAAGAAAGAGTATCCCGAAGTATAGCAACTTATACAGGGAAACACCCTGTACATACTTGCTAGCTAGAAGTGGCAGGGCCGTAGGTTAGCTTACATCCTACAAACATGCGGAAGAGTATAGAATTCCGTTACAATCTATAAATCACATTTCACACCCATAATATCTTTAACTGATTAT
Organism: Philaenus spumarius; assembly: GCA_018207615.1. Taxonomy (NCBI): domain Eukaryota; kingdom Metazoa; phylum Arthropoda; class Insecta; order Hemiptera; family Aphrophoridae; genus Philaenus; species Philaenus spumarius. The sequence goes on along the minus strand of JAGFPH010001305.1, from coordinate 215,237 downwards.
GTTATAGATTATGCTATAGTATTTACTATATTTCTGTTCACTGCTATAAAACCAACCACGACATACCCAAGACCAAATTATTACAACAGAGAAATTTGTTTTAATGCTAATCATCGATCGAGCCCGACAACACAATGTACAATGATAAAGTATGTCAATAAAAAAATATAATGTGTAATGTACAATGATAGAACTTGTTAACTACAAAATATACAGTGTTCCTAGATAGATCCGCCGTATTTCACAGGCTTTCCTCTCATAAAAATAATGAAAAAAGTGTATGCAGGCATCACTGGTAGCTGGTCAGAGAATGCAACAGTAGTACGAGCCACTAAATTATTTAAATATGTAAATCATATTGTATATAAACAAAATACTTGAAATAACTAAATAATATCATTTAACATCTATTTTAATAAAACACACACATACACCACTGACTTTTCCAATAAAGTTTGAGCGTTAGTAAAATTGTCGGAGGCCGAGTTTTCACTGACTGTCTTCTGTTAAGTTTTATTTTTACTTTTGATATAAACTCCTGTATTCGTAATTGTTTATGGGATGTTAAAATAATAATGATAAGGCTAATACAATTTAACTAATTGTCTCCTGTCTCCTAAATAAATAGCACGATTTAACTAAAAAAAAACACTTTTTCAATTTTTATAGAACACGATATGTTTCACGTTTTTCTTTTTTTATAAATAGGCCTGAGTTTTAAAAAAATATTGAAAACACAACTTTTGGCTTACACCGGCTAAACAGTTTAATTTACTAGGAACTTACCCGTCACCAATAGTCATAGGTCGTTTTATTTAAACGACAGCCGTTTCGGCTGTTAGAATCAAAATCTAATTTCTCATTTAGTATCAGGTTAGGTGTGGTTTTGAATATTTTGTAAATTTTGTAAGCTTTAACGCATTTAGTAATTTTCCTTTTTCACACCGATGTAGTATTTTTAAGTCA
>JAGFPH010001305.1:157981-214261 GCA_018207615.1 Philaenus spumarius | reverse complement strand
TAAATCTCTATTGTATTTCAAAACGATGTATTTGTTATCCGATTTTGATTTTCGTTTTTTATAATTGTTCTCCTGTTTCCTGAAAATTCTGTCGATAATGGTAGGTGAGTATCGGTTGCTTATAGCGATATGCTTTATCGTGTTCATTTCTTCGTTAAAATCTGTTCCATCCATTGGTATGTTCCAAAGTCTGTATATAAAACTATTATAAGCTGCCATTTTGTAAATTTCGTAAGCTCCAACACATTTAGTAATTTTCCTTTTTCACACCGATGTAGTATTTTTAAGTCATCGTTGATCATGGAATAGTTGTGGTTGTTATTGATGCGGTGCTCTGTGTACTCTGATTCTACTTTTTCTGGGCATTGTATTAATCTAGCTGTCGGGATTTGTTCTTTGTACCTCATCTTAAAAGATCGCCCAGTCTGTCCTATGTATTTCATATGGCAATCAGCGCAAGATAACTCGTATACTCCGGTGGTATCAAATTTGTCTGTACTATTCGCATGCATGTTCATAACCCTTTGTAGGCTATGTCCTGTCTTTGACGCGGTGGTGTAACCCTGTTTCCTAAATATGTTGTTGGCGATGTAAAGTAAATCTCTATTGTATTTCAAAACGATGTATTTGTTATCAGATTTTGATTTTGGTTTTTTATAATTGTTCTCCTGTTTCCTGAAAATTCTGTCGATAATGGTAGGTGAGTATCCGTTGCTTGTAGCGATATGCTTTATCGTGATCATTTCCGCGTTAAAATCTGTTCCATCCATTGGGATGTTCCGAAGTCTGTATATAAAACTATTATAAGCTGCCATTTTGTAAATTTCGTAAGCTCCAACACATTTAGTAATTTTCCTTTTTTACACCGATGTAGTATTTTTAAGTCATCGTTGATCATAGAATAGTTGTGGTTGTTATTGATGCGGTGCTCTGTGTACTCTGATTCTACTTTTTCTGGGCATTGTATTAATCTAGCTGTCGGGATTTGTTCTTTGTACCTCATCTTAAAAGATCGCCCAGTCTGTCCTATGTATTTCATATGGCAATCAGCGCAAGATAACTCGCATACTCCGGTGGTATCAAATTTGTCTGTACTATTCGCATGCATGTTCATAACCCTTTGTAGGCTATGTCCTGTCTTTGACGCGGTGGTGTAACCCTGTTTCCTAAATATGTTGTTGGTGATGTAATGTAAATCTCTATTGTATTTCAAAACGATGTATTTGTTATCCGATTTTGCTTTTGGTTTTTAATAATTGTTCTCCTGTTTCCTGAAAATTCTGTCGATAATGGTAGGTGAGTATCCGTTGCTTACAGCGATATGCTTTATCATGTTCATTTCTTCGTTAAAATCTGTTCCATCCATTGGTATGTTCCGAAGTTTGTATATAAAACTATTATAAGCTGCCATTTTGTGTGAAGTTGGATGGTTGGATGAGGCGTGAATCGTATGATTGGTATTGGTCAGTTTGCAGAATATTTTGAATTTGTGGCTGCCATTGGATAAGGTTATGGTGAGGTCAAATGCTGTGTTCTGCTATTGTTCTGCTGTGTTTCGGTAGTGAATTTCAAATTGGGGTGTATACTATTAATATAAGTTCCTAATTTCTGTATTTGTCTAGATGTGCCTCGGTATAAAACAATTATGTCATCTTCATATCTGTGGTAGTAGATGATGTTGACGTAATGTTTGTTTGTGTCAATTGCGATGTAATTGTTTTTGATATAATTTAAAAATATCTCTGCCATGATGCTTGATAGTGGGCAACCCATTACCAATCCTTTGTTCTGACTGTAGTACTTATCATTGAACTGGAAGTAATTCTGGGCAAGACAAATGTTAAGCAAATCTATTAGCTCAACGATTGCTTCATCTTTTAAGGTTTTGTTAGTTTTTAATATGTTATATAATATGCCCACGGTTTCTTTAACTGGTATGTTGGTGTCAAATAAATACATTTGTGATGTCAAAAGATACCAACGATGCACCGCTTTTAACGTTTATGTCTTTAATTTTAGCTATTAAGTCATACATGTTTTTCAAACTGTGGTCATTTTTAAATTTTACATGAAAAAGGAAAATTACTAAATGCGTTAGAGCAGTACGAAATTTACAAAATGTTCAAAACCACACCTAACCTGATACTAGAGAAATTATTAGTTTTTGAGTCTAATGTATTGTTTGAAACGATAATATCAGAAACAGACAGACAAGACTCCAAATAGATCCCCCCCTTCCAATCTTTAAATCAAGATTGTGCTATCATTGATTTTATATTAAGAGTCAGTAATTGGCTCAAAGGTAACGCTTTTTACTCTATCCAGGAATATATGGTTTGTGACACCAGTAAATTAAGATTTTAAATATTTATTATAATAGGTTGTTACTTTGTAGTTTGTTTGATGCTTATATATTCTTGTTTTAATTGTAATTTTTTGTTTTCAACATGTTAGCCCACGGATTAGAAAATGTAATCAATAAATTAAATTAAATAGGTACAATACCTGCTTTTTTATCTGATAATAACATTAGATCTCTAAAAATGATTGACCCTCATCCCCCCCCCCCCCCCGGATAAAAGGGTTACCCAAAGTACACAAACCCGATATTCCGATAAGGTCTCTTGTCAACTTCACAACCGCCCTCGCATACCATCTATCTAAATATTTAGACACAATACTAAGGAAAGAATTAGTTTTCATAAACAACCATTGCATAATAAACAGTTCGGACCTTATTGACAAGATATAATCAGTTAAAATCAATAACAGATATAAACTAGCTTCTTTTGACATAGTTAACCTATATACCAGTATCCCAATTATTGAAACCATTAACATCGGTTCAAGAAAACTTGAATAAAAACTCCAAACTCTCATCCCAAGCTATAAACGAGTTAATTAATTTAATAAAAACTGTTCTTGGACAAAACTATTTTGAATTTAATAACGACTATTTCTCGCAGAAGGATGGTCTAGCCATGGGATTGTCGCTCTCAGGTGTACTCTCGGAAATATTCTTGAATTACATAGAAAATAAATACCTCTGGTCCGACCTTAACCATTACAAAAAGAAAATCATTTTCTATTATAGATATGTGGATGACACCATCATATTATATGACGGTAATGACAGGCAGTTGCAACTCATGAAGAACTACCTCAACAACATTCACCCCAACCTATAATTCACCCTTGAAATAGAACACGACAATAAACTAAACTTTCTCGATTTAACTTTATTAAAAATCAACCCTCAATTTAACTTCAATATATACCGAAAACCAACAACTACAGACCAAACAGTTCACGCTACATCCCACCATCCATATTCCCAAAAAACCTTAGCATATAATAGCTTCGTCCACCGCCTTCTTTCCATTCCACTAAAACAATCCGACTGCGACCATGAGGTGAGTGATATAAAACATATAGCTCTGACCAACAGTTACGATACCTCCATGATTGACAGTCTCATAGTAAAACATAAAAAGAATAAAACAACTCAAAAACCAAAGAAAAAAACAGTCATACATCTCTGTAAAATATGGCAGCCTGCTGAACAACACCTTAAGCAACGAGATGTCAAAAAATGATGTCGTCACCACGTTCAGAACGTCCAACAAACTTGAATCTATATTGAACAGACCTACTAACAAAAAGCTTGACTCAACACTACAAACGGGAATCTACAAACTATCCTGTAATGATTGCCCAAGTTATTACATAGGTCAAACAGGACGTCCTTTTATAAAACGGTTTAAGGAACACTTACCAAAAAGAAGCCAGGGGACTGTAATTTCTAATTTCGCAGAGCATTTAATAAATAACGACCATGGTTATACAGATTTTTCCCGAAACATGGACATACTACATGTATGTAAGAAAGGTCGCTATATGGACTCAGGGGAAGAGTTTGCTATTTATAAAGCGGCAAAAACTAAAAATAAACACCTATTAAACGACAAGGTTTCCTTCCCGGCGAATATTATGTTCAACACGATGATAAAATTGCAGGGTTGTATCGCTTCTCAACCAAACAGTGATAAGGACTAAGGCAAAGGGAAGGGATAAACTCCAAACATCGCCACGGCAGTCGTATTAAACGTTTTACCGTGATCGGTTAGTGTGATTAGGCCTAATCAATGTTTTTAATGTGTTTTTTGAAAAAGTGTTTTAATGTGTTTTTGTGACATTTTTTTGTGATTTTTGTTTTGTATATAAACTTTAATGTTTTGACGAACTAATGAAGGGAATTACTTTTAATTTATTTCTGTGATCTGAAGATGGGTACATAGATTACCCGAAACCGCGGTAATCACATAGTGATTTTAAGATTAGATAAGACAAAAAAGCAGGTATTGTACATATTTAATTTAATTTATTGAGTAATTTTTTGTTTGTCTTTATTTAATTTGATTGTTATAATGGACCTTTTATAGTTTATATTGTTTTTGGATTTATAATTATATTGTTATTGGATTGTTGTAGTATGGTTTTTGGATGTCACTCTTAACCCAACAACGGCCACGGTTAAAGCTAAAATTGGCCAGCCCGTTTTTAGCGTTTTGCAAGCATATTTTTAAAAATTCGCCAAAAATAGTAAATGAACCCCAATCCAAATGTGTTCAATAGCTTTTTTGTAGAAGAAACTTCAAAGAATTCAAATATGCCACTAAAAATAAGTTTATTTTGAAATTGTAAAAGTTATTAGCTCAAGAAACAAAAAATGTTCAGTAACGAAAGGAAAAAGTTCAACTTTAGGCCTACATAACAATTAGTAAACATTTTTTGTATTTTTTTCGTAAGCGTAAAAAAGTTTCGTAATTTAGTTCTAAATAGAACTGTATAAAAACATTTATCAATTTCAAATTTTTTATTGTGAAAAAAACCGTTTTTATGTTTCAAGTACACAACTGGTACCTACCTAGGCCTAGATTATAACGTGCTTTACTAATATATGCTTTGACCAAAAATGAAATATTATTATAAGAAAGTGTAGAGGATAAATCAATGAAAAGAACGGTGTACTTGTCTTTCCTTAGTTCACAAAAGTGTTTGAGTTACATTTATCTGAATAACAAAAAGACATCAGTCGAATAAAAACTCCCAAATCAACACGTGCAGTAGATTGCGTCATATGAAATAGCGTGGGAACAAAAGCCCGAGGCGATCTCACAACAACGTAACTTTACACTGCTGTTTAGACAATCACAAAACCGGTTTTATCCGGTTTACTTTGTACCATTAGAAACTACAGACTTTCGTCTACAAAATGGTATACAGCAATCTGTCAGAACATTGGGCGTTGCCATCTAAATAATCGTTGACAAAGAGGCGTGTTTATCGGTTGAGAGACTGTCCAATCGCAAGGGTTTACAGTAAATCTTGTTTGAAACAGTAAATGTACTGTGAAATCTGATTGGAAGACACCAACAGAAAGATGAAATCCCGACCAATCCAACGGTATGTTAGAAATGCCAAAGAAACATTATTGTAGATGGTGGGAAGCGTTGCAAGAGTGGGAAATAACAGTACAATTGTGCGCAGATTCGCGCGTGGAAATAGCTGTAGGCCGATGTGCACATTTTAAAACGATGATTACGTATGTAAATATACGTTTTACGAAAAAGTTGTAAATACAAAAATTAAAGTTTAATTCATTTCCTTTCCAATGGTGCCAGTTTTATTACGATTGGATAATTTTAAGTGGGTTAAATTAGCGATTATGCAAATATATGCAAATTTTATGCAAATGTGTGAAGTTGTTGCGTTTGCGCCGTCTAACCTGGTGTTGTGGTGTCGTATGGCCGTTATAAGGTTAAGGAACAATATGTAAAAAAAATTTAAGTAATTGACTCATACAGGTTTTTCTTTGGCATTATTATGCTGACATTGTCTATTGCCATATAAAAATGTGCTTAACCCTCCCAGTGGCATGGTTAAAGCTAAAATTGAAAAGCCTGTTTTTAGCGTTTTGCAAGCATATTTTTAAAAATTCGCCAAAAATAGTAAATGAACCCCAATCCAAAAGTATTCAATACCTTTTTTGTAGAAGAAACTTCAAAGAATTCAAATATGCCACTAAAAATTAGTTTATTTTGAAATTGTAAAAGTTATTAGCTCAAGAAACAAAAAGTGTTCAGTAATGAAAGGAAAAAGTTCAACTTTAGGCCTACATAACAAGTAGTAAACATTTTTTGTATTTTTTTCGTAAGCGTAAAAAAGTTTCGTAATTTAGTTCTAAATATAACTGTATAAAAACATTTATCAATTTCAAATTTTTTATTTTGAAAAAAACAGTTTTTATGTTCCAAGTACACGACTGGTAACAAACCTAGGCCTAGATTGTAACGTCATTTACTAATATATGCTTTGAACAAAAATGAAATATTATTATAACAAAGTGTATAGAATAAATCAAAGAAAATAACGGTATACTCGTCTTTCCTTAGTTCACAAAAGTGTTTGAGTTATATTTATTTGAATAACAAAATGATATCAATCTAATGAAAAGCCGCTACCCTACATGCTGCATATAGGTCCCCATTTGTATAACGTGAGAACCCACGCGCTTGACTTTCTCACTAGAACTGACATTTCAACTGTCGACTAGACAGACAAAAAACCGGTTATTTCTGGATTACTTACCACCGTTTCAAACTTCAGACTTTGCTCTACAAAATCGTGTAAAGAAATCTGTCAAAACATAAGGCACTGCCTTCCCAATATCGATTGACAAATGGCCTGTTTATTGGTTGAGAGACTGTCCAATCACAAGGGTTTACAGTAATTCTTGAAATAAATACTAGTTTGTTAGTGACATATGATTGGAAGACACCAACAGAAAGATAAAATCTTGACGAATCCAATGGTATCGTTATAATTGCCAAAGAAACATTATTGTAGATGGTCTTAAACGTTGAAGAAGTGGGAAATAACAGTACAATTGTATGCAATTCGCGCACGGAAAGAGCTGTAGACCGATTTGCATATTTTAAAACGATGATTACCTATGTAAATATACGTTTTACGAAAAAGTTGTAAATACAAAAATTAAAGTTTGATTCATTTTCTTTCCAATGGTGCCAGTTTTATTGTGATTGGATGATTCTAAGTGGGTTAAATTATCGCTTATGCAAATATATGCAAATTCTCGCTAATTGTCGAAATAGCTGTATCTTGCGCCTGAGAGAACGTCACTTTGGGCAGTCTGCCACTGGGAGGGTTAAAGACAATAAAAGATTGAATTTTGAACAGCCCAGTACAGCGCGAGACAGTAGGTCTACCGGATATGCGTTCGTTTTTAATGTGTGACTTAGTGTGTGTATTTGTTTTAAATGTATGTGAAACTATGTGTTTAAGTGTTTGTGTTCATTGACAATGGAGTGACTCCAGACAACTTGATAATGGCTGAATAGAGGAAACAGCTGTCGTTTAAATAAAACGACCTATGACTATTGGTGATGGTAAGTTCCTATTATATTAATTTATGACAATAGTCGGTATGGCGAAAAACATAAGTTGTGATTCAATAGCATGTCAAGCTAAACTCGCCAACAGATCAATGAACACCAAGCTTAAAATTCATAAAATAACACAGGACTTAAAGATTCAAAAAGTCATGTATCACCAAAGATTTAATTCCGAATTACGTTTGCATGATGATTAGAAACAAATGTTATTCTGGAATAAAAACAAAAAATGAGGCTGAACGATTTTGGTTAAAGAGTGAAATTAAGAAACTAAATATTAAAAAGGACCGCCTCAATACAATTTTATACAAAACACATTTAAAGTTATTCAGGTTATTGCATAATGTAGAAATCATAGCATTATTCAAAGAAATCGGACGTAGAATAAAGCCACAAATTGATAAGAAAATCAATACTATTAACAAGAAACTGGATTACTTAGTCGGTAAACAAATAAAGCACAATCGAACAATCCCATGTAAACACGAGTTTTATCCGAGAACTATTAATTTGACTGACGTCATCTTTGACAAACAAGAAATTACATTGTTAGATAAGGGTCTGAAGCACAATATCTACAGTAAACAAGACAAGCTGAAGAACTCGCTTATTGATATTGAATCAGCTATTCAATCAATCCGTACCAAGAGATAAACAAACGTGTACAAAGATAATTATGAATAAGAAAATTAAATCTATGATTCACAAACAAAATATAACACCTACAAGCACAGCTTATTGCCAGGAAGAAATTATTGCTACCAAATTACGTAACAAAATCCTGAATAATGATATAGTCATCACAAAGGCAGATAAAGGCAATACAACCGTTAATATACAGAAAGGTGACTGCGTCAGTAAAACTTTGAAATTTTTTAACGACAACGGAGTAGCCGAATTAAATAAAGACCTTACTACCAAATATAACCAACAAATCAAAACAGCCATTAATAAGTGCAAACATTTACTTACAGACGACGAGAAAAAACTTAAAAAGATGATAAAGCCTCACGCACCGTGTGCTTAAAACACACAAACCGGATCATCCCATAAGACCATGAATAAGTTTCAGAAGTGCACCTTCATACAGAATGACCAAAACAATAGATAAAATCATCCGATCGGATGTAAAATTTGATAATGACCACAGTTTGAAAAACATGTATGACTTAATAGCTAAAATTAAAGACATTAACGTTAAAAGCGGTGCATCTTTGGTATCTTTTGACATCACAAATTTATTTATTTGACACCAACATACCAGTTAAAGAAACCGTGGGCATATTATATAACATACTAAAAACTAACAAAACCTTGAAAGATGAAAAAATCGTTGTGCTAATAGATTTGCTTAACATTTGTCTTGCCCAGAATTACTTCCAGTTCAATGATAAGTACTACAGTCAGAACAAAGGATTGGTAATGGGTTGCCCGCTATCAAGCATCATGGCAGAGATATTTTTAAATTATATCGAAAACAATTACATTGCAATTGACACAAACAAACATTACGTCAACATCATCTACTACCACAGATATGAAGATGACATAATTGTTTTATACCGAGGCACATCTAGACAAATACAGAAATTAGGAACTTATATGAATAGTATACACCCCAATTTGAAATTCACTACCGAAACACAGCAGAACAATAGCAGAACACAGCATTTGACCTCACCATAACCTTATCCAATGGCAGCCACAAATTCAAAATATTCCGCAAACCGACCATCACAAACCATATGATTCACGCCTCATCCAACCATCCAACTTCACACAAAATGGCAGCTTATAATAGTTTTATATACAGACTTCGGAACATACCAATGGATGGACCAGATTTTAACAAAGAAATGAACACGATAAAGCATATCGCTATAAGCAACAGATACTCACCTACCATTATCGACAGAATTTTCAGGAAACAGGAGAACAATTATAAAAAACCAAAAGCAAAATCGGATAACAAATACATCGTTTTGAAATACAATAGAGATTTACATTACATCGCCAACAACATATTTAGGAAACAGGGTTACACCACCGTGTCAAAGACAGGACATAGCCTACAAAGGGTTATGAACATGCATGCGAATAGTACAGACAAATTTGACACCACCGGAGTATACGAGTTATCTTGCGCTGATTGCCATATGAAATACATAGGACAGACTGGGCGATCTTTTAAGATGAGGTACAAAGAACAAATCCCGACAGCTAGATTAATACAATGCCCAGAAAAAGTAGAATCAGAGTACACAGAGCACCGCATCAATAACAACCACAACTATTCCATGATCAACGATGACTTAAAAATACTACATCGGTGTGAGAAAGGAAAATTACTAAATGCGTTGGAGCTTACGAAATTTACAAAATGTTCAAAACCACACCTAACCTGATACTAAATGAGAAATTAGGTTTTAATTCTAAATTATTGTTCGACATGGTAATATCAGAAACAGACAGACAAGACTCCAAATAGATCCCCCCTTCCAATCTTTAAGTGATAACAATATTGTGCTATTATTGAACTTGAACAGACCAGTACAGCGCAAGACAGTAGGCCTACCGGATATTCAATTGTTTTTAATGTGTGGCTTAGTGTGTGTATTTGTTTTAAATGTATGTGAAAATATGTGTTTAAGTGTTCATGACAACGGAGTGACTCCTCCTGACAACTTGATAATGGCTGAATAGTCGAAACGGCTGTTGTTTAAATAAAACGACCTATGACTATTGGTGACTATGAGATTAATTTATAACAATAGTTGGTATGGCGAAAAATATAATTTGTAAACAGTTTATGATAAGTAATGTTCTAAGGTTCTCTTTGGTATTCATCCTCCTGAAACGTTTTGGCCAAAAACAATGAAAATGTAAAGGTACTGTGTTGGTAGTACTGTTGGTTGTATCTCTCTACCCCAACAGTCGATAATAAATCATGGAAAACCCAATTAGGCTACAGTGAAAACAGTGGCATGTACAGTACTATAGAGACTTGATCTTTGTTTCATATAATATTCCAATTTTTATAATTTTTCGTTCGGCCATTTGCCATTATTAGTTTCATTTCAAGAGTATTTACCAACTGAATTAGAACTATTAGCGCTAGTCAGACAAGTCATAGATAACCTCAAACAATTTGTATCGTACTGTAAAAAAAAAGCCACTATAAGTAATAAGATAATGAGTAAAAAGTAAATAAGTTAACCGATGAATAAATCAGACTGGACATTTGCCATCATTAGTTTCATTTCAAGAGTATTTAACAACTGAATTTGAACTATTAGCGCTAGTCAGACAAGTCACAGATAACCTCAAACAATTCGTACCGTACTGTAAAGAAAAGCCACTATAAGTAATAAGTAATTGACAATTAGTTAACTGATGAATAAATGAGACTGGCAAATCAAACTTTTTTCAAATGTTTACAGCTTTAACATATTTTCGTGAATGCCAGGGTTTAGTTAATGAAAACCCAGCCGGCTCGACCTGATGTTAGAGTGCCCAGTCTTGTAATGCTCAACTGCTCGGTTTGGGTCTTTCGGAGTAAAGCTATAAGCTGATCCCCCTCTAACAGACTTCTTTAATGTTCTTCACTTTAGTTTATCATTTTACTGTGATCGTTTTCCCCTGTACAATCTAGTCTTCCCTTAAGAAGCCCCCCCCCACATAATACAGTCTTCCCTTATGAAGCCCCCCTCCCCCCACATAATACAGTCTTCCCGTATGAAAAAGTGTGAACCTATAAAATTGAAATATAAGCAATGCTTTTGCAATTATGTTAATTATAATACAATAATATTGTACTTACAAATATTTCCAATATTTACAATCGCTTTTGTTATACAAAAAGTGACTCCATGTCACGGACAGAGTATAAGGCATCAAGTTTGGTTCACAAACTGAATTTTAATAAAATAACTTAATGAGTGGAGCAGCGGCTTCGTTACAATACACAACGAGTTGTCCAGAATAGCGCCTGAGTACAAAATCATTATTTTTGTCTAAGCTTTCGTGTAAGAAAGAAAATCCATCGGAAACAATGAGATTTCGACCTGAGACCATAAAATTCTAACTACACTTATACCGTCCGAGTTCGCTACAAAGCAGGATAGTACACCCACTATATGTTTCCCTTCAGGGCGTTTGTACAGTAAGTCGGACTAAAGTAAACATTAGGAAAGGGATGCTTTTTTATTAATATTGTTAACAAAACAAATGCTTTTACCTTTTCAAGACTACAGGTAATTATGTTAAACATTGACAGACTTTCTACAAATACCATGGTCAAAATGTTGGAAAGACATCTGACTTTGCCACTTCTTAATTTGCAACTGTTTCAGAAATTAAATTAACCAACTATAAGAGCTATATTTGCTTTAATAAAATAAGATAAAATTACTTCATTACGGAGCGGCAAACTCTGTTCAATTTGTACAATCGAATCCTATGGCTTAAAGAACCTGACCTAGACTAACCGTGTCAATGTCCTATTTATGTATACAGTATACTACTATGGGGCTAGTTTTGGGATCTATGGATGGTATTTCCGTAACATTTTCCTGTAAAGCATTTCACGACAATACCGGTATTTTTACGAGACAATATTATCGTGAAGTAAATAGTACTTTGCCACCGCTCCAGTCAAAAAGAAATTTTATAAGTCTACAGCATGGTAGTTTGCGTTATAAACTTGTGGTCAACTGTATCTTTATCTACTTAACTGAAAATAGGATAAATTACAGTACACGCCTTCTAACCTACAATGTCGGCCTAAAAATAACCAAACCCTGAAACTAAGCTAATAAATAGTTGCCAGCTACAGTATGTTTCCAGTTTGTTAACATAAAAAGAGTTCAATTGTTTAGTACAGATTACAAAGATTGAGATAAAAATGACAGGTGAGCGACAATGAAAGTACTTCAGTTTGATTATTTCAAAGATTAAGGTCCATCAGTTCTGTACGGTGATTCCATAAGTAAATTCGTAAGTGAATAACCAAAAAGTATAGATAAATTTGTATTGAAATGTTTCATTTTTAATCTAACATACTGAGGATTTTAAACTATAAAAATTTATCTGTGTTAATTAATTTTGAAAAATACACGCAACACATAAACCAATTTTAGGACCGAAACGGACTCAAACGTTTGGGAAAATTATGCAGATATCGATACAGTGGACATGCTACTCTACAAATACTGTTTAAGGCCTTAGTTCAGAAGACCTACACTGTATTCAGTTAAACATTACTTAGAATTATGCGTCACAGGTAGTCTACGACTAGTCGATTGCCGTTGTCTCCCTAAGAACGATTGGTTCTGTCCCAGATTGAGTGTTGACAACCTCTGGTCCACAGAATCCCTTTGCTTGTTTTGACTCTGAAATAGAATACAAAATAGCATTGGTATAATTAAGCAGTCAAACTAACTTTCAAATTATATATTTCTGTTTCCAAGCCCAGTACAGCAAGGGTTCTAATGAAGGCTTCACAAAACAAATTCCCTGACTCTGTGTATATTAAATAAATCTAGACTCTTTCTCATAATACATATTACTGAATTAGAATAAGGAAAATAATGATTTTTTTTTGTTTAATACGGCCTCCACCATTCCTATAAACATCCTTAATCCAAATCAATTAGGCCTAATTCATTAAAAAGTCAAAGAGTTGAATATCACAAGTTCTAGTACAAAAGCTATTTTTAAATACTTTATAACAAGGAACAATGTTAACTATAACATTATTGATAGATTGCACTCGTGTTAGGAACTAAGTTCATTCTTGCTTTGAATTAATTGCACTGAGGAACTAAAGAACAGAATAGATTTATTTCAGATAAACTTTTAAAAGTATAGAATAACTTAACTTTATATATAAACTATAAATTAACTTTTTTTATAAATAACACTAACAAATAAAATAAAAACTTTAACTAAACTTTACTTTTACGTTAAGAACTTGGTGAACTTTGGATCTATTATAAAAAGTAACAAGTAAAACCATCTTAGCATAACTTTGCACAAGAACTTAAAGAAGGAATTGTATAAATTTTCCCCGGCTTTTTGTAATTTTTGCAATTTACCCTGACTTTTGGCCCTTGTGTTTTTGATAAGTGATTAGATATTAAGTGCCCATAGCCGGGGCATAGGGGGCCTGCGACCCCTCCTCCCTAGCTCCCAGGAAAAGGAAAATATGTATATTAATAATTACAGTCAGGTATTTTTCTTTTATCAGAGTTATTTAAAAGTCAGTAATTTTATGTAGAAGTGGTATAGTACTCAAATATTTTTAAAATGTTTATGTGCTGTTTCATTTTGCAAATACTTATTTTATATGACCTCAAGGCGTGGTGTAGCTTTGTGATTGAGACTGTGTAAAGGTACAGACTCAATTCTGTGTGGGTTAATATTTTACCTAATTTTCCTAAATTTTAAAAGTTTTATGGGGGGGGTCCAAATTTTCTTTGGTCTCAGTTTTGCCAAAGGAGGGGAGGGAACTCTTTAATCCCCATACCTCAGGTCTAGTCCACCTATAAATCATCATATGGGGGCCCTTTTTAGTGGTAACTATGTAACAGTTATGTTGATAAATAAAGTTTTTCTTGTTCTATTAACCCTAGACCTGCCCTGGTTATAGCTCAAATTGGCGAGTCGGTTTTTAGTGTTTTGCAAGCATATTTTAAAAAATTCGCCAAAAATAGTAATTCTACCTCAATCCAAAAGTGTTCTATACCTTTTTTGTAGAGAAAGGTTCAAACAATTCATATATGAAATTAAACAATTTATTGATGTAAAATTATAAAAGTTATTAGCTCAAGAAACAAAAAAAGTTCAGTAACGAAAGGAAAAAGTTCAACTTTAGGCCTACATAACAAATAGTATAAAATTTTTTGTAATTTTTTCGTAAGCGTAAAAAGTTTCGTAATTTAGTTCTAAATAGAACTGTATAAAAACATTTATCAATTTCAAATTTCTTATTTTGAAAAAACCAGTTTTTATGTTCTAAATACATGACTGCTAACAAAACTAGGCCTAGTTTGAAACGTAATTTACTAATATATGCTTTGCCCAAAAATGAAATATTAGTATAACAAAGTGTAGAGGATAAATCAAAGAAAAGAACGGCATACTTGTCTTTCCTTACTACACAAAAGTGTTTGAGTTATCTTTATTTGAATAAAAAAATGACATCAATGTAATGAAACTTCCCCGGTCCCAGGAAGGGTCATATGAATAACGTGGAAACCCACGCGCTAGACGGTCTCACCAGACTGTCCTAATTATGTACTTTCCACTGCTGTCTAGACGAACAAAAAACTTGTTATTTCTAGTTTACTTCCCACCGTTAGAAAGGTCAAACTATTCTCTACAAAATGGTGAAAAGAAATCTGTCAAAACATATGACAGTGCCTACCCAATATCGGTTGACAAATGGGCTGTTTCATTGGTTGAAAACTGTCTAATCCCAAGGGTTTAAAGAAATCTTTGTCATAAATCGTGTAAAATAGTGACATCTGATTGGAAGGCACTATTAGAAACATAAAATCTTTACGAATTCAATGGTAGATTTATAATACTGATAGAAATACTTCTGTAGGTGGGCTTGCCCGTTGAAGAAGTGGGAAATAACAGTACAATTGTATGCAAATTCATGCGTTGAAACAGCTGTAACCTGATCTGCATATTTTAAAACGATGATTACGTATGTAAATATACATTTTATGAAAAAGTTTTAAATACAAAAATTAAAGTTTAATTGATTTCCTTTCCAACGGTGCCGGTTTTATTACGATTGGGCAATTTTAAGTGTATTAAATAACCGAATACGCAAATTTATGCAAATTCTCGCATAGGTTCGAAATGGTTGCACCTTGCGCCTGAGAGAATGTCACTTTGGGCAGTCTGCCATGGGGAGGGTTAAAAAACGGTTCTTACTAAAAAAACCACCTTTGTGATTTCATTTAACAACTTTTCTTCATGTAAAAAACATAGATACATGAAAAATTGTCTACATTGGTCTTTAAACCAATTACAAGTCTAAAAAATATACATAAATTGTAACTAATATCGATCAACATTTGTTTTTACTAGATTACATCTGTTTACCCAATATTAACATTGGAGTATAACAAGCAATAAAACCTTCTGTAACTTAATACCACAGTAAAAGCTACAACATAGTATTCTTGTTAATCTACAAGTCAACAACAACATTTTTACTATAAATTATTCGGAAATTTGACATTATTTGTGTGTTAAACGACGTTAATGTGAATCCACTCCCATTATCAAGTGACTAAAAACTAACTAGGGGGATATAAACCTAGAGATCTAGGCCTATGTTAAAGAACACAATGTAAAAACTAAACAAAGGAATAGATCTCTAGGTTTATGTTCACTTGGTTTTCAGTCACTTCATAACAGAGGTTGATTCATATTCCCAAAACATTGTGTATTGAAATTAATAATAAAATTGAACATCCATCATTAATTAATTATAATTTCGAACTTTATATGACTACTGTCTCAACGTGTTAATAAGCCCAAGATAAATGTATCTGCGTTGAAATGTTCCCTCAGCCGAGCTTCGTATTTTAGATGGACAAACTTTGATTTTTTTAAAGACAATTTTATACATTTTCTCTGATATCAAATCAATTTTCTTTTTTATAGTTTTCCTTGCCACCTGTTCTCTTTTTAATATTTTCACGAAACCTATTTAGTAAACACAGGTCCAAGTATTAAAACACTTACAAGATTGTAAAAAGCAGCAGAAAGCAGCCTCTCTTCTCTGTCTTTTAATATTTTACTTTTCTCGTACTCTTTCTGTAAAAAATCAAAAAAGTATAACTCAAGAAGAAACTAACTGAGATAAGAATTAGTTACAAAGTATAGTTACAGGATTAATTTACAAATGTGTTCAACTATCGATTGTTGTGATATAAGACCTAAATTGATGTGATCGTGTAGTCCAAATTAACATCAGAAGTTGCTGAAGCCGCACAAATTTCTCGCTGAAAATTTTCATCGACCTAAAGGTACCAATTTTTTCCCTCTGAACAAATTTTATGTCATGATTTTTAAACTTTAAAATTTGTCATTAACCCTCTAAGTGGAAATGTAAAATTTTGTTGGATATTCGGCGTTTGCAAGCATATTTTCAAAAATTCGTAAAAAATAGTAATTGTATTCCAATCTCAAAGTGTTCCATAGATTTTGTATAGAAAAAGGTAAAAGGAATTCATATATGCAACTAAAAAATAGATTGATGTAAAATTATAAAAGTTATTAGCTCAGGAAGAAACAAATTTTCAGTAACGGAAAACAAATTCAAATTTAGGCCTACATAAAAAAAGTAGTAAACATTTTTTGTAATTTATTTCATAAATGTTTTTTAATATGAAAGGTTTAAAGAATTCATATATGCAATTAAAAAATTTATTGATGTAAAATTATAAAAGTTATTAGCTCAAGAAACAAAAAATGTTCAGTAACGAAAGGAAAAAGTTCAACTTTAGGCCTACATAACAAGTAGTATAAGCATTTTTTGTAATTTTTTCGTAAGCGTAAAAAAGTTTCTTAATTTAGTTCTAAATAGAACTGTATACAAATATTTATCAATTTCTAATATCTTATTTTGAAAACACCAGTTTTTATGTTCCTATTACAAGACTGCTAACAAAACAGACCTAGTTTGAATAGTAATTTTGGAATATATCATTTGCCCAAAAATGTTATATTATTATAAGAAAGTGTAGAGAATAAATCAAAGAATTGAACTGTAAACTTGTAAATTATTATTTCATAAAAGTATTTGAGTTAGCTTTACTTGAATCACAAAATGAGATGAAACAAATGAAACCTCGTGCGGACAAAGGAAATTCAAAAAATGACCGTTAAAACAGCCGTGCTTTGCGATCTCAAGAGGTAGTATGAATTCTGCGCCAGTCTGTACATTCAACTGTTGTTTGAATAACATCTAACCAGTCAAATATAGTTTGCTTAACACCAAACGAAATATTGAACTTTGGTCTATACTGTAAATAGATATAAAAAAGTCAATTGAAATATTTTGAATTATAAGAGAGATCTCGAACGCAAAATGTGCTTTTTTATTGGTTGAAATCTGTCCAATTGCAAAGGATTACAAACAATTCCATATCTTTGGAACTATGCAAGTGACTTTTGATTGGATGGCAGTTTTAGAAAGTTAAAATATTGACGAATCCAAAGGTATCTCTCTACATTATTGTCAAAATATCCCAGTCGAGCGCAATTCACCTTTAGAGAAGTGACAAAATAGAGAATAATTGCTTTGTATTTCACGCGCAGCAAAACATTTACAGAAAACTTAAATTTTAAAACGATGATTATATATGTAAATGTACTTTTTAGAAAGAAATGTTAAATACAAAATTTAAAGTTTGAAACATTTCCTTCAAAATGGTAGCCTATTAGTTTTATTGAGATTTGATAATTTTTAGTGGGTGAAATAATCAAATCAATCAGACCTTACCGTTGTGCCTACTCAGCCTGCTGAGACACACTATAGTGTCTTAGAGGGTTAAAATTTCATTTATGAATTCATTACAACTTTTTTTATGAACAAAAAACTCGCTGAGTTAAATTCTCCATAGTTTAGTTTTGCCTTAAAGCATTGTACATACAAAGTAAATAAGTATGTACTTAAGTATGTAAATAAGTTATTAGTTTGGGGGTTCAAACATTCCAGGGGTTTGGGGAGACAATTTGTAATACCAAACGTAAAAATTGCCACTTTTAGGCTTTTTTTACTACGATTTGACTGCTTTGTGACATATTACTGTTTAAAGACCACACCTGTGAACTGTAGATTCGGCTATTTCCGGATGGAATCGGGAGCTGCAGTGGTAAACAATGTTATACTGGTAATAATATGTTAATTTGCTCCTTTGCACCCCGCGCCTAGGCCAGGAGGCTCATTCTTTGAATTGAACTGGCCGCACGTTGTAACTTCCTGTCGTATTTTAACTACTTTTCACTCTATATTATTAGATTTATGAAACCCTGTACTAAATATTTATAATCATTAAAATATTACGGTGTTAAAACAATTTGCTTGGGAACCAGTGAACGTAAAGCACGAGCTTTCCACTGGGTGAAAGGTAGGATAAACAAAGGGGATGTTCCAACAAAAACGTCTTGATAGACAATGCAGTATGAGCCGGGAACCGGGACGTTGTCTTGATGAAAAATCAATGACTTTTTCTACAAGTGGTGTCGCTTTTTTCCTTCTCGTACGAAAAACAATCATCATTGCTTTGCATTTTGATTCGGTCGTTCGAGCTTCTGGGACTCTTCCGATGCACCGAATAGCGATCAGTTTCCGAATCATAAAAACTGATTCATTACATTATATCGCTTTTAACGAGAGTTTAAGACCCTTTTTAATGGTTTTCAAAGTGTCAGCAGAAATGTTCATTCGAAAATCCTTTTGTTCATGCAAAATCTGCCGTTCAGATTTTTTGTCAATTCCTATGATCTCTGCAACTGCGAAAATATAGTTGTACACTAAAATAATGCTGCTACAAGTCCCTATCTCTCCGGATAAAAACTTAATTTGGTCAAGTTATGTTAATGTGTGCACATTCATTAAAACAATGGATTAAAAATAACATTTAGTACAATTTTATGAATGTAAAAATAAATGAACGTTACACCGTTAGTCGGTCCTAAAACAATTTAGCTACTGGCAGTCAAACTTAATTTACTTACCTCCATTTCATTCATAATTTTTTCCTTTTCACTTAGCTGACCACGTAGAATGTTCATCTCTGCATTCGGAGAGATCTGTTTCTGGTCCAGACTCTTATAAACATCCTTTGCTTTTTCAATGTATTTCTTAACTTTATCTTCAGCTTCTTGAAGTTCCATTTCCTTACGATTAATTGTTTCTTGCAATATTGTGATCATTTGCTCTGAAATAATAAGTTTATGTTTAATACGACTATTCATAAACTGTACTGTAAAGCCACATGGCTGTTGGCTGACTCACTCACTCGTTCACCGACTTTGTTTACCTACTTATTGAAATTTTGTAGTTTTTGCCTGTATCAGAAAAATTTCCAGAAATTTCAAATTAAAATTATTTACCAAAACAAAATTCAAAATGGCAGACTTTAGTCGGTGCAGACCTTATTTTTGAGGTTAAAATGGATTGCACACAACACTACAAACTTTAAACAAAGTTAACACGTTCCGTGCTGAACGTGATTAAAACCACAAAAAAATTACCATCGCCATGACTGACTGCGGTTTTAACCGCACATGCATTATTTACTTTACATTGGAAAAGAGGGGATATAGTCATTGCCTATGGCCATTTGTTTTACCTGAGTAGTTGGTAGAGACCCTTCTAAGAGTACTGGTCGCGTCGCCTAGGACAATATCGACTACAAAGAAACTTATAGGTGTTCAAAAACTGCCGTTTAAAGCCAAATTTTCAACCATTCTGCCAATATTTTCACAATTTAAGGTAAGTTATTAATTTAAATCAATTATTTAATCATTTCTATTCATATTATAAGATATTTCACCATATTAGTGAAAAATAAATAGTTCGTGGTGTTGGTCACCCATCCAAATACTCGCACGGCCAATGTCGCTTGACTTTGGTGAACAGTCGAAAAGCGGTATATTTAACACGAGCAATCGAATAAAATGATTTCAAATATTTACTATGATAAAAAAAGCCTTATCAAACAAGGCTTATACAAATATTATGACAAAGTACCATACAAAAATTAATTTTGTGTCATTGCTCTTTTGATAATTTACGAATTATGTTACATAAAACACATTTAGGTTTTACTAGCACATTTAAAAAATAAATAAATAATAATCATTCAAATAAATGATTAAATAATAATCATTATTTAATAAATAAATGTGATATATTTAACAATGATTCAAAAAAAAATTAGGCATGAAATGATTAGATTTTGTTATGTGGTGATAACCGCGTTCAGTCATTGAGTACAACATGTCAAGACCTATGTATGACGCGGTTAAAACCGCAAGCCTGATCCAAGGGCGAAATCTTGCTAATCATTCCTAATAGGACCGTAAAATGGCGTAGCACGGAAAGTGTTAATAAAGAAGACATGAGCTGAAATTTTACTATCCTGAAATCTTAAACTAATAAAATGTTTGCCAGGCATCACCTTAATTAACAAACACTCATAACACTCACAGATACCAACTCATTATACCGGTCTTTCACAATCACACACATGCTGTACTATGAAATTTATATATTCTTATAATTTGTAATTTTGATAAAATATTTGAATACCTTGATGTACATAATGCTGAGGCAATATTACATATTGCAATATTACAATGTACATAAAAACACTAGTAATATTTTACCAACACTAGTAATATTTTCAATACTTTTTTTTGCGTAGCAACCATTCTCCCCCAAAAAGTATAGTAAAATATTTTTTGAATTCTGATTGAAATATTAAGAAACAATAAATAAAAACTAACACAACAAGTTTAATAGCAAGTTTGTCGGTGTGCTTTTAAACTCCAATCGCTTTGTCGTAAAGGGTGTTCAAATAGAAGTTCAGTTAGCAATTGATGTTTGTTGTTTTCACTAAACGTCTTGTAAATTTTGAATTCTTCCACAGCGTTCTCTAATGGGTTGGGATTCCACATTAGAAGACAAGTTTTTGTTCAAATTTTTGAAAAATATGAGTTAATTTAATTTTGTTAATATTTAATTTTGTTCCAAGTCCCAGTATAGTAAAGCCAAATTATCTAGGGGCAGGAGAATATATATATATATATTAGTTCTAAATCAGGAACCATGTCATGCGTTGTATAAGGGGAACAATGGACGTGAACCTTGCTAGACTAGTTCGATACAACGTCTTACAGGAAACTGACGATATCTGTTTGTATAAAAATAAGGGACTTAGAATATCCTATATTTGATCAAAAAATAATTAAAACGTAACAGAATGGATTTTTAGTTCAAAATCATTAAAACATATATGTGATTAGTTTTAAAGGAAAATGATTATAACTTAGGAAAATTATAATGATTGTTAAATTGTATAATGTTTTGTTTGATTTGTATAAAGGTAATTAATGAAAATAAAAACTGCCCCTTGCAGTTTTCCATTTAAATGTGTTTCTTATAAGTTATGAGCGTGTGAAGTCCTCGTGTCATGAATATGTAATTAAATGATCAAATATAATTTTGTTTTTATTATGAATTATAAGTTATAAAACAGTTTAGTTAATATTAAAATGAATCAATAATTACGTAACTTGGTTAGTGATTTTTGATTGTGAAATAAAACAATATAGGGAGTTAAAAGAGCTTTTCCGCCATTGTGAAACCTAGACTACATATTCCAACAACAAAAACTACAACGTCTTGTGAGGTGTGAAAGTTAGTTTGACAAACAATAGCGAAATCCTTAGTCGTGAATAACTAGTGAACCGGTCAGCGTAGCATGATAAATGACGTTCCAAAAAATTACAAATAAATCAAGGAAACCGAATATCAAATTGCTTTTTCAAAGTTGAAGCAGTGGAAAAAGTTATAAACAATTTAAAAATAAAAGACAGTTTTTCGTGTAGTTTGCCTGTAATGACAAACTCAAGATCAATGTCAAGAAATCTTGTCGAACGCAAGACAGAATCGTAACTCGTAAGGGTTAGTAGACATTTAGACTCCAAAGACACCAGATGTTGTGAAACTACTCATCAAATCAGCCTTGAACATCCAGGAGCAAGCTATCCGACATCTGGACCAACAGGACCCAACGCCATCCTACCCTGGATCCTGAGGGAAGAACTCAACTTCATGAAAAGAACTAGGTACAGGAAAAGCTCAGAAATTTTATTTATTAATTTTGATTTTTGAATTTTAAAATATAAATTTAATTAAACTCTTGGGATAACTCTAGATGCATTGTTAAAGGCTGGTTTTAATATAAAGTAAATTCAGGTTAATGAAATAAAATAATTTTATTATGATATAGTAATTTGAACGGGTTACACTCATCTTGTTTTTCATTGCCTAAAAGAGGAAAGAAAGAAATTTATATAAAAGATACAACGGAAATATAAGATGAAAATTCATGATAAGGATTGATATATGTTTGATATATATAGGTAAATGTTAGCAAGTAAGAATATATTCTAAAAGAATATAATTTGTATTTTGTTAAGAAAAATAAAAGAATAAACTTAAAGTGTAGAAGAGATTGGGTTTTAATTTCATCAAAACCAAGTGAATGGATTTTGAAATATAAGCGCAAAATTAAAATTAAATGTATTTCATTGAACAGCATATATCAAGCTAAAGAGAGTAGAATCAAATTAATTAAAAATAAACGGTCAAGTGCTCTGACCGATTTAACAAGTTTAAAATATAAGTACGTAATTTTGCAATCATAACATTTTATTCTTTATAACCGTCCCAAGATGGCACGACTTCGAGAAAAGAGTAATTTCATAATAAAATCCAGTAAAGCAGCTAAAAGTTTCAATTTAAATAATATGTCGAGCAGCAAATATCAAAATTAAGTTGCTAATTAATTTTAAGTTATCAAGGACATAACCATTAGGTTTTGAAAGTATTAAAAATCGAAATTTAACGATTAAAAATCGTTTATTCAAACCAGCCGCATATCCTCCAGGAGAACCCAGGTAAAGGACAAAGTAAGCAAATAGTGATAATTAGGCAAATAGATATTAAGAGATCCTATTAATGCTTTTTCTGTCGAAGTTTTTCAGGTTGTGTCAATGAGAAAGGCTTAGAAGGGTGGAGGGTATTGTTATGGTCTTGAGAACCGGACTGTGAGTTGCATCCGTCCGTCTCAGTTCGTAAATTTTCCTTCGGAGCAAATTTTAATCTGTTGGAAATTACTGCTAAAATCTGCGATTTTCATCTATCAGGTGTCTCGCATAATTGGATTTTTTTACATGAAATTTTTTTTTTATAAGTGATATTTAAAACGCATTTGAAAGCTCTCCCCATTTGTCTGTTTATCATAACTGTCAAGGTCGTCTGAAACCCTTATATGACACAGTGATAAGAGTTCAAGAAGCTCACAGTAAATTTAAGTTTTAAGTGTAAACAGATAACAGAACGGACAGACAGTTACCACACAGCAAGCACACAGACTTACTACTAAACTTGTTTTAGTTTTTGCAATATAGGCCAAGCTACACAAACACAATAACACAAAAACTCAGACAGGCGGCGCTGTCAACAAATATCAAGCGTTTACGATGGACAATCTATTTTGAATTACACTAAAACCTTGTTTATCCGGAACTCCAGTTTATACACAATGTACAGTACAAGTGGCAGATCCCGTGCAAGGTGTCAGTTTTGGCGCCACTGGGTGTACAGTACGGCGCAGCTGTGGGCCAACCTCACTGTACTCGTGTCACCTCTGTGAGTCAGACGCGCCACTTGTTTGTTTACTTCTGCTATATTGTCGTAAGATCAGTGTTGTGTTGAGTAAGAGTAAAAAATATTGCTGCAGAGTGCAGTGACTTTTTAAATCACAATTAATTATTAATAATAATTGTGCAGCAACATAATTGTGTTCAGAATTAAAATGTCAGACAGTAAAAGGAAGAAAGTTGTTGTCAGCATGCAACGAAGATTAGAGGCTGTTTTCCGGTTGGATAAAGGTGAGACGCTAAAGAAATAGCTGATTGGTTGAATGCTGATCAAAGCGACTCCGGTTACCAACTGTTATCAGAAGACGAGATTGTAGCAGAGTTTTCACAACTGGAACCGAGCACGACGACAACTCGAGCTCCGACGACAAAGCACACGACACGGCATTGGACGTAACAATAAATCATACCGATGCGGCATCAATGTTCGACCAGCTATTGACTTATTTGGAGCGTTAAGATGACACTACCCCGCCGAGCTGTTGCTAATGAAACGGCTTCGAGATTGGTCTGCTAAAAAGAGAACTTCTGCAGTGAAGCAGAAGAACATTACCGATTTCTTTAAGAAACAGTAAACAGTTTAAGTTTTCTTTGTCTTATTTCTTGCAATAATTGAACTAATTTTTCTGTACTTACCAGTAGTGATTATTGTATAATACAAGAAATTATTCATAAAAAACACTTGTTTTTATGTAAAACCCCATTATATTTGGTTTATCTGGAATTTCGTTTATCCGGAACGGTACTGGTCCCATCAAAACCATATAAAAAAGAGGTTTTAATGTACCACAAAAACAGATGCAATATAAAGTTTGAAACTTAACTTTCACATGGTATAAGTTTCAAGAGATTTGATTACATTTTCGTCAATATATAAATGTAGCCGATGTTAATTTCGTAACTGGTCAACTTTTGTGGGTTTAATAGTTTGAGGGTTAGAAAACAGTCCTATAAAATTTAATTAGGATGACCAGGGTTTTATTGTTTATTATAAAATTTAATCAAAAAATGTGTTTTTTCGCCTTTATCGATTTTTAGTCTAGCTCTAATTAACAGGTTGTTTTAATGTGCTGAGTTTAATGTGTCCGATTGTAAAAGTCCAATACCAGAAAAACCTGGTATATTTAAAATTTCTCAATTTTATTTAACTAGTAAGTAAAACTCTTGATTGATGTCATTTCGTCTTAAATTGTTTTTAGGAAACTCTCAGTCCCTCTGGTCTTTAACTTAAAATCCATTCTCGCCCAAGCCTAGTGAGGTGCCCTATTTTAAAAAAAATATATACTTTTGTTATCCTTAAGGCAATTTAAAATGAAACCCCACCAAGATGGTATCATCAAATATTTATTTTTTGAGGTACCAATCTTTTGTCCAATAAAATTGACAGTATAATATTTTATAAGCTCAGATTATTCTAATAAACGCTGCTTCGCATGCTTTATAACCGTGCCGAATTTCATCGAGATGCCTTCGTCTGTTTTGGAAAAGTCAACTGGGACAGACAGACAAATGCTCCTATAAAGTTCTCTTAACGTGTGGAACCCTAAGAACAGAAAATTAATTAAATAAATTGTTCAAAGCAATAAACTAATTTGAAATATCTGTGAGACGTATCACACTGGTAATATTCCTACATGAATAAAATTAATATGCATTTTTTCGGTACCAAGCGCAATTAAATAATACAATGAATTACCTTATAAGGTCCGTCTTGTGACTTCAAATTGTTTTTGATCTTATTTGTTTATTACATGTTTCGAAGTATTTACAACTTCATCATCAGATAAATCTTGCTATTTTTTTTTCATTCACTCGAGGAACTTGTCACACATTAAAATCGTTAAACAAAAAAAACGTTGAGTGCTTCACCGGATTTATTAGAGTGCACACCGGTGCTGGACAAGACTGTTTAGTGTTTTTTATGTTCGTGTAAGTGTTATGTGTTTTAACGATTTTAATGTGTAACGAGTTCCTCGAGTGAATGAAAAAAAAAAAATAGCAAGAAGTATCTGATGATGAAATTGTAAATACTTTGAAACATGTAATAAACGAATAAGATCAAAAACAATTTGAAGTCACAAGATGGACCTCATAAGATAATTCATTGTATTATGAATAAAATTAATTAGCAATACCACAACTCGTACCATTACTTTTAAAACAAGTTTGTGACAAAGCTTTATTTGGAGGATTTTTCATCCATCATTGGTTCACAATATATTTATACCAAATCAGGTGATTATAATCGGGATTCAAACTATATTTTCATATTATGAATTTCAGCTATTAAAACAGAACATTGAGCAGAGCAACACTGGTTTTCAGGACCAACTGTCAGAGATATAGCCTATTTTATAAGCTTACCTTAACTTATTTATAATTACTTATCCTAATATTCATTTCAATGATGTAAAAACGTATTTGATATTTCTTACTCTCAACTTGAGTTTAAATTTTTGTTCATTCTCGTTCCAAAAACTCTCGTGTTTCCTCGATCTTGATAAATCGTATTTAACAAATTCTCGTTTGTTTCTAAACCTCAGCTCTCGTCTTTTTCTCGATCTCAATAATTAGAATTAAACAACATCCCGTTCTCGTGTATCGAATTCAAAAAGTCAATCTCACGCACCCCTAGGTTGAGTATAACTTTAATTTATGACAAAGTCATTTAGTGCACAAACTGCAAAAACTAGCATTTCAAAATGACCGGATTAATAGTTGAAGGTAATATAAAATATTTATTTAGGGGTACCAAACTTTGTCCTCTAAAATGCATAGTAAAATATTTGGGCTCATATGATTCTTAGCACTATGTACAATTTTATTGTAATACCTTTCTGGAGAAAATCGACCGGGACAGTTTTTCCTTTTGAGGTTTGGAACTGTAAACAACAGTTGAAGGACCACCGCATTCCTAGACTTCGCAGAACAGTATAATTCGGCTTCAAACAGTTCAAGTCCTAAATAAATGTTGGTGATTGCATTTTACTTCCCTTTCTCCTAAAAACAAGACCAAGCCCTATCATCCCCAAAAAACTATTTTTATGAAAAGCTTGTGTTAGAAAGAACTCAAAATTACCTCGATAACCTACAATTCTTACAACTAACTCGTTACACAAATACAATACAAAAATTGTTTTCTGCTTACTTTTCCCAAGTAATGCAGAATCTCTTTCCTCAATATCCGCAGCTCTTTGTTCCTTCTCTACCCGTAATTTATTCTGTAGATCTATAACGCTATTCTTGAACGCAGAAACTCCTTCGTCCCCTCTGTCCGTCATGTCTTTTAGTTCAGCTTCCAACTCGATGATCTTTTGATTGGCTTGTCTGAAAGAAATCCATACTGGTTATCACCTGATCTTATTTTAATGTAAACTGCAGGCGCTTTTGGTAAAATTTATAAATGTTCACTAATTTTCAACCTATCTTTATATTTGATGTGTATATATATAAATATTTTTACATAAATTGTCATTATTTAAAACGTAAAATTAAATGTTACTTTCTTTTAATTCATCCACTAAAGTTATCGACAGATGCACATTGTGGTGAAATTAACAAATAACATGGATTCCCTTGCTACAAGGTCAGTATAAAAACAAACAAAAAATCAAACCAAAATAATTATTTGTATCATGCTTTTGTAGCCTCTGTAAATTTGAAAATTGTGAAAAGTCAGACCTATAAAGTATTATCATAGCTACATCCGACATATTATTCGATACTGATATTCCTATTATCATGTTTATTCCCTTTGTTTCACATAGATATACTCTTTCACAAAATGATATTTTGCATTTTTATTCAGTTAACCAATAGTTCATACAGCGTGGTCAGATCACGGACAAGTCACAATGAAATATTGTTTTTCCTATCAAGCGAGGGAACAGTCATGGTCTAGATCGCTTAGACAGTCGTTCGATCATCATTTCCCTGTGACTGTATAATGTCCTTAACAAGGGGAGCTCTTATATAAAAATCAGGGCAGCGATCTTTACTGTCAGTGCCTGTTATTTGAAAAAACTTGCCTGTTGGTGCGAATCAAGCTCTATAAGTACATTTAACATTTTAAAATTTAGAATTAAAATCTCAAATACATTTGCTCGTGTACCTAGTTTAAATTAACTATACAAAAATTGTGTTTAAATACAAGAATGTTCTGTTATAAAACTCCATGGCAATTGCTATGATGCAACATGAAAGAGAGCAACTACTATTTTAGTCTAATATATTTTATTTGTTAAATCTAGGTTAGAACTCTCTGATAGTAATAGCTTGTTTACTAAAATGCACAACAAGCGACTGCGAAAGCATTATATAAATAATTATTTTGGTTCAGTTGTTTTAACTTTTTGTATTTTTAGTAAGAAAATCAAATTACTATTTCAGTGACACGTCTGTATTTTACAATGACAGACGCCTGATTCACAATGTTACTAATATATTATTAGAACATTTGACAAGTTACAAGTTTACAAATGCTAGTAATTTATGTTTCTCAATAAAAAAAGATTTATAAATTAAATGAATTGATTTCTACAAGTAAAATTGTCAATTTACAAGTAAGTTGATTTGGTAAGACAACAGTAAAGTTGTGGTTTTAGGTTAGCCCTATTACTACCAACGGCATAAAGGCCCACTTCTCTTTTACTTTGTCTATCTAAGTATAGACAAGAAAGCATTACAATAAGAAAAATTAACAATTTAATTTATTGACAACCAGTCAAATCAGACACTTTTATAATTTGGTTTATTTTTTCATTTAATTTTTTACAAATGTACTTAGGTAAAAGGTGCTAATGATCACGTTAAGAATTAATTTTAACTGAAGAAATAAATGTAAAAAGACCATAACGTGACTAATGTATTAAATGTTTGTTCTTACACCAGAATCTTCTTCACTGTAAAGAAGTATGAGTTAGGTTTAATTATTTATCAAAAAATAATTTACTGAAAGAATGATTAAGTTGTGTGTTTGCAGTGGCTAGAACTATACCAATATACAGCTTAGTTCTCTATAAACAACTGTTTCCGTTCTACACTATAATTTAAAATTTATAAAATTTATTAGATGAAATTAAAAGAGTGGATACATTATTTTACTAGTTTGTGTTATTCAATTAAAATTGTGTTTATTTTGTAATAATAAATTTAAAATAAAAATTTACCTTACTACTGAATAACTTTGAAATATGGTAAGAACAAATTCTACTTGTAAACATTTAATAGTTACTATTGTGAAACCAACTCCTGTAAAATGCACTAATAGTTTTGATTTTACAAGTTGTAATTTGAAGAATTGTAGCTTAGCATTATGAAACAATAAGTTTTTCACTAATAGTTTTTACAAATAAAAGACTAATATCTGTTTGAAAATTATTGTGAAAAAAGCCCCAAGAAGTAAAAAATACTAATAAATAGCACTTTAAAATGTAGATTATATACTTAGAATGAAAGTCTTGTCACTTTACCTGTTCTCTAACTGCATTTTGTTAAGTTGTTGCAGTTTATCGTCCAGAAGTAGTTGAAGGACGGACAGTTTTTCATCTTCTGAAGATTGCTGACTTAGGCGAAGTCTTTTGTTTTCATGTTGAAGGTCTACAAGTTTTTGTCTGCAAGAAAGAAATGAACATTAAAAGTGAAACGATAAAATGACAGTTATCCCTTAACTGTCGCGAAATGACGAGTGAGGAACAACTTAAATTGTTTATTCCTGAATTTAAATTATGAAAGTTTTAAAAATATTATTTACAAAGTAAACATAACAGTGATACTGTCAGTCGTGTAACGTACGTGATTCTTGAATAACTAATATAATAATAATAATTTACATATAATTTTTAAATATTTTATAAATTAAGAATAAACTTAAAATAATAAATTAAAAATTACAATTCAAAATTATTAGTAACTTAATATAATGTACTATAAAACATATAACATATATGAAAGTTTTTATAACTATCCAACTAGTAATGACTGTGTATATAAACTGTACTAGATAAACAATTAAATAACCGACGTTTAAAAGGAAAAGTTCAAAGATAAAAGGATCAGGAGTCCATGACATTTGTGATGTAAGACTGTTTCAACATGTAAGATCTTTTTGTAATAAATCCATACCACTTATATAATATATATATATATATATATATATATATATATATATATATATATATATTTACCTCGATCCACCTATTGTAGTCCAGGTATCAAAACACTATCAATTGTAGTCCATTATTTACCACCATATATTTCTGAAGCCTGATTATAAATCATAATACTGGTTTGGGTCGAAGTTTGAAATAGGCCTGTCTACCTTGAATTTCTTTTTTACAAAAAAATATTCAATCAGTTTTGTGTAATTACATCTGTCATTTCACAATCAAATGTGGTCCACAACCATTGTGCTAAGCGAAGTAGCAAAACACCGTTGAATGTGGTCCCACAAGAGTATCACTTTACATTTAATTGTGGGCCAGAGCGACAAATGGTTATATACCCCAGTTGTGGTCCGCCTGCAATGTTGCCAGATTTATTTTGTATTTTTATTCTCAGTATTTTACTTAGCTTTCAATTCGGCAGTCGACTCGGATGATTATTAAATATTTCGTTTTTTTTTTGGAAGCGTATGATGTTTGATGAAACCATCATATTTGAATGTTTTTCTATAATTTTTCTTAGTGTGTGTTTTTGTAAACCTCTTTCGATAATATTTTGTAAGTTGTAGTAATATTGTAGTGTTAAATATTGTGTCACATAAATAGTTTAAATTTCAACAAATATGTGTTTTTTTTTTTTTTTAAGGCGAAAAATATAAAACCAAATAGTTTCAAGAATAATTACACTTTATTTAAAATCTTGTAATATATATGGTACCAACTCCGTAAAGTTAGCGGGCAAAATTGAAGCTCAAAAAATATTTATGGAACATTGAACTCAAAATTGGTAGAAATTTAAGCTTTCAAAACACTTGTATCAAATTCAAAACTGAGCTTAACGTTTTTACTGATGAAATAGCTACTTGACTATTTTATAATATTTATAAAGCGGCTTTGTCTAGAAATAGTGCGATCGTGCGATATAGGTAGGTAGTAGGGATGGGTCGTTTCTCAAATTTATCGATTTCCTATTCTCGATTCCCTTCCAATGTCCATAATTGTAAAGGGAAGTAAACATTGTTATTTAATTTTAACTGCATGGTTCTTTGATGTTAATGTTATTTGTTAATATTGTTATTGAACTAAGATGAACTTACATAAAACTGCCGATTTGTATTCATTAAAAAATGTATAATTTTTTTTCACTATACTGCACCGAATAAGCTGTTTTCTATACCTGTTCACCTGTTATTTTATTAAAAAGATGTTTTGATTAAAAGTATGTTGCTTTTTCGGTGTAGTATAATGAAAAATATCGTACGTTACTCCCCCGGTAAGTTTTTCGGTGCTTGCGCATGAAAATCCCGCACTCGGCTACGCTTCACGCAAGAACTATCATGCTCGCACGGAAAACCCTATTTACCGAGCTTGTAACGGGAGTAGAGGTTTAACTTTTTAAGGATAACTTAAAAACAGAAAAATCATATAAAATAAATATCAGTAGGGGAAATTGTAAAACATTATTAATTTGATGTAGGTAGACATTTTCCCCAGTAAAATGTTTAGGTAATTAATTCTTTCCTTTGTTAAGTAAACGCTTCTTGTTTTATTTTTATTCATGCGTAGGCCTACACAAGTCAAGTCAGGTAGGCTCAAACTCAAGGTCAGCCACTTATAAATTTGTTTCTGATCGTGTGAATTGGATTATTGGATTCGTTTCTTATCGTGTCTATAGAATTAGGGTGTCTACTGGGACGAAAACTAACACATTTTATAGATCGGTAACGAAAGTTTAAAGTAATAATTTTTGGGACTTACATTACCCGTGATCTATGATTTTGTATTAGTCCCGCCGGAATGCCTTTGTTTTACTTGTTATTCATTCCCGAAAATAGTGTTATTTTTCCGATTTTAAAGTGTCATCTAAATTAAATGTTCGCGAACCTTAACCGTTGTAATTTAAATTAAGGTTTACGCTGGCGTTTTCTAAATTAGCGCTGATAATATTCGGCGTCGTATTTTTTTGACGAAATTCGTTACTTTATTTTAAGTAATATTTGATCAATGGTAGTTCATAAAAAATGTTCATAAAATTGGCACAAATTGTATTCGGGCATCGATTTTTTGCGGTCAATCACTGTGGTACTTAAATTATGTTTTGACGCAACTGTATTTAAAGCACTGTTTTTATTAAATTGGACTATGTTAATTGTATCTGGGTAACAATTTCTTATACGGACATTCCATTGTTCTCGGGAGTAGGTTTATTCGCGGACATACGCTGTTGTATAATTGCGATCGAATGCCGGCGTTTTATAAAATAAAAGCTAATAATATTCGGATGTCGCATTCTTTTGCGGACATTCGTCATTTTAAATAATATTTGACCAATGGCATACATTTGGCACAAATTGTATCCGGGCATCGATTTTCTTTGCGGACATTCACTGTGGTACTCAACTTACTATGTTTTTTCGCTGATATTTCAAAAATTTTACCTAATTGTATTCGGGTTTCGTTATCTTTCGTGAAAACTGACTGTGATATATTAAATTACGTTTTAACACCAATATTTCATGAAATTACTGCTAATTGTGTTCGGGCGTTAATTTCTTCCATGAACATTCCGTTTTTGTTGATAAGTATCGGCATCCAGAATCGACAAATTTATTATCTACCCATCCCTAGTTTGCAAACACACAAAGTAATCGCTACTAACGGCTAGAAGTAACGGTTACGGCTACTTTGGTGCAATGTAGATTGTCTGAATACTTCGAATTGAAATGAAATGGGATGTAACGACTAATATAACGGGGAAATATAAACCTGGGCCATGGCAATCAGAGTACCGAACGTATTTGCAGAGATTGGTGGTGGCCGGGCTTGGAATCGATGGAATCTGAATCGACTTGATGCCGATTCCAGTGCCGAGAATCGGTGAAATAACGATATAACATCGATATGACACATACCCTTTCAACGGTAACAACAAAGGTTGCATTTCTTAAAATCGTTGTTTTTACTTTTTTCTACTAAGGTGAAGTGGGGTAAGTGTAACCAGGTTTTAGCATAGTTAAATTTTTGAGGCCACTCGCACATTAAATATGCAATGTAAAGAGATGATATTTTTACTAAAATGTTCCTTGCTCTATCAAGTTAAATAGGATACACTTAAATCAAGCAGTTTTTTGTAATTCACCTCCCCCCCCCCCTAAACATAACACATGGTTACACTTCCCTGGCATTCGGGGCAAGTATAACAGCTATGACCTGTACTTGGCCATTGTATAACCTATGGGGCAAGTGTAATTATGCTCCATTTGTTTCTGAGCAAAGCATTTTTTGACTCATTTTGATATCTTTTTTTGCAAAGCTAAGTGACTTAAGGAAACTGATGATTAAGAACACATTAGATAAACTATTTCATGCACAAAACAAACAGAATGTAATAAATTATTACACTTACCTTTGTGGACTTACCCGAATAAAATATAAGGGTTTTTTTTTTGTTCAAAAATGCTCTTGCAATGTTTTTTTCATGAATCTATGCTTCTAAAAAAAGTTTTCCACACTTTATAGATTGTTTTATATGAGATAAAAGTTTGTTTTGGCAAGTTTATTTTGAAACGCAGTAAGTTATTTAATAGAAAAGACACCTAATCTAGATTTTAACTTAAAATACATTTGTTATCACTTACATTTTAACTCTTGTACAAAAATGTTTACAAACACTAAACGTTTATTTTAAAACTAATGCACGGCATATGTCTTACGCATACACAAAAAAAAAACAAGAAAACCAACCAAATGTTAAGATAATGGCAACTAAAAGTAACGGGGTAAGTGTAACAACACTGGTTCCACTTACCCCAGTGTCTGTGGTTACACTTACCCCACACCTTAAATTGGCGGGATAAGTTTACCCACGGCTGTAACAACAAAAAGAATTAAGAGAGATAGAATGCAAAAACACCACTAAAATCTGCTCGCTAAACTCTACCAAACACATGAAAAAGCAATGTTCTAAGTGCATTTGTTAAAAATCAGGAACAAACCAGATTTCGACAAGGGCACTGCCCTTACAAAACGTAAGCTTTTTTCTAAACTATATTAACAAATACATACTGAACTTTTTGTTGATATTTTAAAGTGAAATACTGTGACAAACAGCATGAATAAACATATGCCAAGGAACTTTTTTTCTCAAAATAACTTGTTATCAGTTTGTGATAAACAGATTTTACACTTGCCCCGTGGTTCCACTTACCCCACTTCACCTTATATATTTTATTTTAGTAATGTGTTGGTAGTAAATGGTTCACTTCTCAATATCAAGCTTTTACAGGAAATCAATATTTGTCAAAATAAAACACATCAAGCCTAAACAAAATTAGATATTTAAACCTCTATAAAATCTCCTATTCTATATTATACATATTAACATAGGATTATGTTTATACAGAGTGATTTTTAAGTAGTGAAACAACTTTATGTGGCATAACTTAGTGGTATCAGAATGCAGAAACAAATAATTAATGCCGATGTAGTATATCATTTTAAAAAGTACTTTTTTATAAGTCTGAAATATTTGTACGGCATCTTAGATCTGCCACATTGAATCAAACTTAATTTTAATTTTTTAATAGGACAGTCAAAATATTGTTATACATGATTTCTGTATAAAATCTGACAAGAAAAACGATGGGGGAAAGCAGGGTTTCAATAAAGGAAATGTAATGAAAAAATGCTTTATTTTACAACAAAAATATTCTATCACAATATTTGGTGAAATACTAATAAAATAGTTCAACACAATAAACTACATACTTAACATAATTATTTCAATTGCATTTTCAAAACACAGCTGATTAGACTGTCTGAATAGATTGGTAGTAATTTTCAATCACAAAGAAACTGAACACTTAATACTAATAAATGCAATAATTACAATAATAGCAACTTTGAAATTACTGTTTAGCATAAACTTATTTTAAAATAACCATACATTAATTAACGAGTGTACGAGCTAAGGTTAAATAGTAAAAATAACATTAACATTACGAATGTAAGTTTATAAATTCTACTTGTCACTCATTGACTCAACGTCAGGAGTGCCAGGCGGTAAGATAAAAATGCGTACTAGTGATTTCTCAGAAAAACAGGAAGTGCAATAGGGCCGCAACTTTTTGTTCAAGGACTTGGGCCTACAATGAATATTTTCTGTTTGTATTTATTTACATTTTTATCGAATAATACAAAAATAATGCCATTCTAATAAATAGATTACCATATAAAATATGATGTCTTAGCGGGATGTCTTCATGTTTTTAATTATGTATATAAAGTCTTACAAAGGTAAAATAAAAGTTCAGTTTTAAATTGTCCTCCAGTTTTGTTTTACGAAATTGTCGGTTACATATTGTGGTTAATCTGGTGCTCTGGCTGGACTGAATTATACTGAATTAGGCTTGATTTAATTTATTTGGATAACACTAAAATAGGTGACTCAAAGAAGAAAACGACCGAATTTTAGTGAGAATACTAATGACACCTGGAAATCTAGCATTTAAGAAAAATATATTGAAAACGTATAAACAAAACCAAATATACTAAATTGTAACAGGTCAATTATAAGCTGGCACTTCAAGCTTGCCTGGGCGGAGGGGGGGGCAGATTGGAGGTACAAAAATTTGTTTCTACAACCGTCATGAGGTATCACTCAAGCACTCAAGTGACTTCAAGTGTAGGTATTAGGCCTACAACATTAATATCTTTCTATATTTATGTAATAAATTTTACGTCATATTTAATATATTTCCATCACACTTTCAATGGATTTTTTTAGACTTTGAGACCAAGCATAAAACTACCGATTACAGAGCGAACATCTAAATATTAATTACAGTATTTCAAAATTCTTTTATTTTCGAAGATTTGTAAAATTCATAAATTTAATTTCCAAGAATGACAGAAATTTCCATGCAGATATTTTAAAAACATGTAATAATAGTTGAAAAACATTACACACCAAACATTTAAAAATAATACTTACTTACAAAAGACAATTAAAATATATACATTTTTTATTATTTATTTATATTTAATTCATACTAATTCAATTTATTTATCTACATCAATTGCAGACATTCCAATGACAAAGTTTTGAAATCTTAAATATTCCATAGCAAAAATTAATCAGGTGTGGTAAATTTGATAAAGATCGATCTGAAACTAAACCACTACGTCACGAAAAATCGTCCTTTGGTTTAGTATGAAAATACTGAACTGATTTTGCAAGTAAAATTATTTTTAAAAGTAAATCTTATCATTTAACAAATAACTGAAAGCTAATAAACAAACAACGTATGCTTTACGTGGGCAATTCAAAACAAAGAACAGGCCTATGTACAATATTTCAAAACAACTGCCGCAGCAGATAAATAAGACAAACTTGAGAACAGTTTCATTCTCTCAGATCTTTCTCTCTAACCATCATCAAAAAACTTATCGTAATATAATTGTATGCACAAAAGTTTGTATATTCTCTCTCAAAAAATAATAAATGTTTTTCTAGTGAGCAAACAACAACAAACAAATATATCAGCCGTATTTTAACAACTTCAGCTTTGTAAACCTTACAAGACTAGTTATTATTTATCGGTATAATTTCGTAGTGTTCCCCCTTGTTTTCTACCCATTTTCACAACGCGATAAATAATAATATGTATAGTAAAAAATCCCGATACGCTAGCCAAATTCCAGGGGTACATTCCCTGACGTTAAAAATTCCCGATTGTTTCCTGATTTTCACTATTGAGTGGCCACCCTGCAGTCTAACAAATATTTCTATTGTTTTATATGGATAATAACCTAGTAAAATTATACTAGGAATGCAGAAACTTATTTTTTTTACAATGTTATTTTTATACTTATATACAGATGTTAAAGGTCGTTTCTGTAGAATTTAATTTTTTCCATACAAGTCCCTAATATCTTGTCTTTTATGATTTATGCCTTTCACCATAAGTCCACCAAATTGGTTAAAAATAATTTCCTTTTCCTCTCTTCCCCTCGAAATAGTCACATTTCTTCGTCTACTCTTCTTGCTTTCACATACAAAACTCTCTTCATCTGTCTCGGATTGGTCCATTTCTTCAGCTGGGTCATAATCACGTCCTTCTGTTTGTGTTACTGGTTCTTCAATTAGCCTTCTTTTTGCTTTTCCGTACAGGACCGTCTTCTTCTTCTGGTTCGGATTAATAACTGTCTTCAGCTGGATCATTTTCACGATCTGATCTTGGCGTTACTGGTTTTTTGCTCACATTGTCAAAGGCCGGAGGACT
The DNA here is from genome assembly GCA_018207615.1 of Philaenus spumarius. Lineage (NCBI taxonomy): Eukaryota > Metazoa > Arthropoda > Insecta > Hemiptera > Aphrophoridae > Philaenus > Philaenus spumarius. The sequence continues at coordinate 176,857 of JAGFPH010001305.1, read as the reverse complement.
TACTTCAGACACTGTAGATGGTAATTGCAATAAAGATGGGTTCGATCCTACTTTTTTGGCAATTTTTCAAAGTTTGCTACCTATTTTTGCCTTTTCTATTACTGAAAGAGGCAATCTGTAATTGGACTTGTGAATTTGAAGGATGTGGCCTATAAAAGAAGCTAACTGTTCCGTGAATTGTCCATCTTTATCGTGTGTCTGTGATATGGTTGCAATATGGTGCCGCAATCCAGTTGCTGTAAAATGAGAGCGGGTTTTAATCTGAACATATTTGCAAATTCAGATATGATTAGTGAACCATCAAAAGATTCCTGAGATTCAGGCCGAGCGAAAAGCAGTGTAGCACCATCACAGGATAGTTTCATTCACTGGCGGATCCAGGGGGGGGCTGTGGGGGCTGCAGCCCCTTCTTTGGGTTATTATATTTTTGTCAAACCGTCTAAGTGACAGACTGCTCAATTGAGTAGTGTCAGAGAACACGACTTGTATCGCATATTTCACCCACTAAATATTATCAAATCTCAATAAAACAAAAACCATTGGAAAGAAAATGGTTTAAACTTCAATTTTTATATTTACAAATTTCTTCTAAAAAGTATATTTACATAAGTAATCATCGTTGTAAAATTTTATTTGCCTAAATCAATATTGATGCCGCGCTAGAAAGCATAAGGAAATGACTCAAACTTGTCACTTTTTAAAGGCACATAATCGTTAGACAGACTTGTTTTGATAAGAAGATAAGGACACTACAGGATTTGTCAAGATTTTAACTTTCTACCACGATCTTCTAATAATTTGTCACTCTTATAGTTTCTTAGATATGAATTTGTCTGTAAACCCTTGCAATTGGACAGTTTTCAAAAAATGAGAAAACACATTTTGCAATTGATGTATCTATTACAAAACTATATGCAGTATTCGTATAATAATGTGTATATCGATTTTAAGTTCCATATTTTCGATTAATTGACCGAGAGAAGCGAGGTCTCCGTTTTAACTCGACCGTTCGGCATTTCGTCTGTGTGTCTGTTTGTCTCACGATTACGGTCAAACGCCTTGACCGATTTTGATGATTTTTTGCATGAATGTTACTTATTCCTAGGCCGAGCCATGTATATATACGAGTTTTTCAAAGAATTAAACTGTATACTTGTAAATTATCATTGTAAATTTCATAAAAGTATATGTCTTAGCTTTACTTGAATTACAAAATGAGATGAAACAAATGAAACCTCTCTACGATAAAGGACATACAAAAATGGTACATGGGTTGAGATCACTATCACAACGTTTTAACATCGTTTGTTTTCATTATTTCCAATATTGGAATATGATATATGAAATGGAAGTTATGTAACTGTAAATGCATTGTTAAGTTTTAGTTATTTAGGTATGTAAATATTTAATTCTATGTTGTCCTTCTATAACGCGATATTTTTCGCTTTCTTACGCATTATTAACCTATATAAAACACAATGCCTCTAAAAAAAAAGCAGTTAAAGCTCAAGAAAAGAAAAAACAAACGAGAACTAGAAATCCCGGAATCGCGGGAATTGCAAAATAATGTTTCACTGGCTAAACCTTGTGCTTACTTCCTTACTGGCACACTATTTTTAACCTGAGTTTAAAACCACATTTGTTATTTCAACGAGCGAGGTCTACTGTTCACAGAACTACTAGTATAAGGAATACCTGGTTTAGTGTTCCGAACTATTCGGGTATTTGGTATTTCTGTGAAATATGTACATTTTAAACGCCCTAGGTGCGTTAGCCATTTCCTTTTCCTGTCTGGCTGGAACTATATAGGTACTATACGTTTGTGTTGTAATTTAGTGAAATAGGTTTTTAGAATAAACTATTTAAAATTTTCAAGTATACAGTTCAATTCTATGGTTCATTCTCTACAATTTGTTATAATAAAAATTTATTTTGGATAAAGCATGTAATCCTTAATTCCTATTCAAAATGGGTGATCGTGAAATAGTCTAAAAAGACATTTTCAAGCACTGTATTAAAAATATTCTTCCCCCCCCCTCCCCGGATACGAGACAGCCCCTCCTTGAAACCCGGCTGGATCCGCCCATGGTTTCATTAATCTATATATATAAAATTCAATGTATGTACGTTTGTCTGTTTGTATGTTTGTCCTTTATGCGTTACCAAACCGTCCATCCGATTGCTTTGAAATTTTGCATAGTAACACAGGTTAACCCTGGGAAGGTTTTTGGCCATTTATCGAAGTCCTAGGACATTAGGGCTGCGCCCCAGTGGCCCTCAAAGTTTCAATGTTAATCTTATGGAAGGTCACTCTTAAGGAAGAAGAAGAAAGATTTCTTTTGATTTTATCAGGGGCACAAAAAACAGCTGTTCGTATGAAAAGCTTAAAACAGCTGATTTTGATCAACAACTGATTTGGATCAAAAACTGAATATAATTTTAGGTTAGGCCTACAATGAACTTTTTTTTTTTTACAATGAACAAAAACACTTGGGCTCATTATTAGTATCAGGTTGATTTGTCTATCCGTGCAAAGCCGGGTCGGGCCAGCTAGTGTTCTATATTGAAGAAGTACTTCAATACCTTTCTTCATAATATGTGTTAATAGAATCGGGACTTTTTTGTTATTCTTACACGGTACATGGAAAACAAAGAGATTGTTGCAGGCTTGTTTTCCTTCTTGTGGTAACATAATCTCAATTGGATTGTCATATTCTGTATCATTCTGTAATGTTGTATATTGCTCTAGAGTGGCTCTTGTTACCTCTCCTGGACGCCGCGCCGTCGACGCAAGTTTTTTCTTCCTGCTTTTTTCAGAATTGGTCTCTATTTCAAACCTCCATTCCACTCGCATCAAATGCTGAAAGCGCTCCATTTTAGATCGAATTGTGTGCACTTCCTCTTCAGTTAAACTGTTACTTTTGACACTTTCAGATAGCAAAATGTCAGAACACGCTTTCAGAGAGGAGCAAAAACGATGAGATATGCTTAATACACCTACAGTTCCAGTTGTGTTGTCAAATTCAGCTAGAGTTTCAACTCCTTTAATTAAACATTCAAATCAGACCCATTGTATAACAAACCTCCTCGGTTTTTTATTACAGTTAATTCTGCAGTGATTCTTTTCTTCTCTTTTTTTCCAAGCCAGCATATTTATCAAGCTCTTTCACTTCATCTTCAGTAGAATGGTGGAACGGTACATGCCGTGCAAAATGAGTCACCAAGGTTTGACAGTAAGGGCCAAACCATTTCTTGTTTATGTATCTCCTTTTCTCCAACTGAAAAGCATATAAATTTACCTTATTTATAAATTTAACGTGTGAAAGTACAAATACATATACAAAGTAATAGTATTAGATGATCAATGATGGTAAATTGGTTACCAAAATGTACATCAGGGAAATAGAATAACTCTATCAATGAATGTTTTTCAGTTTATTTGTGTAGTGTTATTTACCGAACTTGTGGTTGGGGCTTCAGTGTTTCTAAAGTAATAGTAGGTGTAAAAATGCTTATATGTATACAATTAATTGTAAGTGTGTAAGTATCGTTACTTATATTGTATCGATTACACGATTTATTCGGTACTGTTTAAAAATAAAGTGGACGTTATAAAGTTACTTATTTAAGTATAAAGACTGCTTTAAATAAGATACGAAAACTTTAAACCTTAGCCTGAGCCATGTGTTTTTGTCATTAATATATTTTATTACTGACTTTGTTTATAGTTTTCAATCTAAGCTAAATTTTTATTTTATGGTCGTGCTTTTTGTTCTTTTTTAAAACATTTAGTTTTTTTTATAGTTTCATATGCAGTAGAACCCAATTAACCGGCCTCGGATCAACCGGTGCTTGGATTAACCGGCCTATCCGATGGAACAACAAAGTTTTTTTACAGATTATATTACTGTAACTGGCCGAAGTCTCAAACATTGATTGTTTGTCAGACATTTTCCGGAAAATAAAGCTGGGTGACGCAACTTTAGATGTGTAATGTGTTAGTGTTGTGGCAGGCAGAACAGTGGGAGCTTGCTTTGACGGAACCTTTACTGAATTTCGTGGGAACAAAATATGTAATATTTTTAACATATTGAGTAATATGTTGAACAGCAAAAGATTAAAGGGATTAGAACGTACGAAAATGGAGAGACTTGTCTTTACAAATTTTTGAAAGTTATAGAAAGTTTACGTTAACTGATGTTTTTAAACAGTGATACAGAATATGTGATTTCAGTTTTCGAAGTTTATGTAAGTTTACACTGTTTAATTTGTTGGTGTTTGTTTATGTATGTATGTACATACAATAAAATAAGTTGCAATAACGTCTTATTTGCTTGATTATTTATGAAACATGTAGGTTATTTTTGAACAAACATCTATTTTTTACGGGAAGCAAACGGCCAGGGTCTCGGTCCCGACTAGACTTGTTAAGAGGGGTTCTACTAAACTTTACTATTTAATGTGATTTGCATTAAATACCTGGACAACTAAAGGTTAACTTAATTTATTTTATATGAAAGGGCAATCCTTGATAACACAAGACAAATAAGATCTTTTGTAGGAGAACAATATTTAGAAACAGAGCAGCAAGATGGGATTCAGCTTATGGAATACGTTTTCCAAAAGTGCATTTATTTGCAACCTATCTTTAATTTTACAAGTAAAGAGAGTTTAATGTGATGTGTCATAATTGTAACAGTATTAAAAACACAGTCGTGTGTGACAGAATTCTTAGAATTTCTTTGAGGACAAACTTAAAAACTCTACCTAAAATGATATCTAAATATAGGTCACTGGGGACCGTACCTCAAAGATTAAGAGTGGGATACATATGGAACAATGGATTTTACGTAGGGATGCTTCAAATAGTGATTCAATTAATTAACCCTGCAAGTGGCAATGCTATTTCCCCAGAGTGGCAGGCCACTTTTGCGTTTTGTAAACATTTTTCAAAAATTCACAAAATATAGTAATTATGTTCCAATACAAAAATGTTTTTTAGTAGAAAAAGGTCCAACAAATTTATATATGCAACTAAAAAATTTATTTATGTAAAATGTTAAAAGTTATTATCTCAGGAAGCACTCAATTTTCAGTAACGGAAAAACATAGAACTTAGGCCTACATAAAAAGTCGTAAATATAAACTTGTTTGTATTTTTTTCAAAATATACAAAAATTTAGTACTTTAGATTGGAAGGCAGTGTTAGAAAGTTCAAATCTTGCCGAATCCAAAGTTGCCCTTATATGCTTTTCAAAACAAGTCTGCCTAACGATTATGAGCCTTAGAAAATTGACAAGTTTTGTGTTATTCATTTGTGTTTCCACGCTTGGCATCAGCTGTTTAGGTAACTAAAATTTAAAATGACGATTAATGTGTAAATAAAGGTTTAGAACAAATTTGTAAACACAACAATTAAAGTCTGAAATATTTCCTTTCCAATGGTTTTTATTTTATTGAGATTGGATGATTTTTAATGTGTGAAATATTTAATACATAATCTGCCACTTGTTCGTTAAATTTGTGTATAGTGTTATCTGGCTCTTTGAGGGTTAAATTTAACAACAGTCTTGATGAAATAAGAAAATAAAAAATTTCTTAATTCTAAAATTTCAATTGTTGAATTAATTTATATTCCAATAACTGCAATTTTCCATTACGGTACGAGTATAGATCGAGTGTCTTTTTTGAAGGGCCACCATTGATATCTTGTAAACTATAAATCGGACAGCAAAATCGAAAATTATTGAGAATCTGTTTACAAGTCTTATTTTAAAGTACAGTTTTTAATGTTTTTATATTGGAAATTGGAGGCCAACTCTCGAACTTTTTTTGGATCACCCTATATTGTATGATGATTTTGTATTTTACTATTCTGTATTCTGAATCAGCCGATATTTGCTTTCTATAAACAACAATTTGCAACAATGAGAATGAACAGATGATATTGAACATCTGTTATCAACTTCATTTTGCATGTGTGACAAAAAATCCTTAATTCCTCAGCATTATGGCTTTAAACAATTTAACAAAAACATTATTTTTGATTTTAAAAAGTAATTTGTTTAAACAATGCTTTATTGGTGTTGAGAGCGTTTTAATTGGTTCAAAACGTTTCCATACAAAAATATCTTTCCCTCATATAGGGTGTTTTTAAAACTTTATATACTCCTGTAACTTTTAAACGGTTAGTTGTATAAAAAAAACACTAAGAACAAAAAGTCTTAAAATAACTTTTAAAATTCAAAATATTCATAAAATATAGAGTGTTTCATAAGAAATTCGAAAGTTGACCGCCTTATTAAAAAATATTTTAACTACATATTTTTATTTCTAAAAAACAAGGAAAGGTTCCCCTTTTAAAGTTTGCTGTCATATTTGTAGTTTAGGGTCATATATTGTAGTCATACTAATTAAAAAAGACACTCTGTATAATATAAGTCATTCACTCGGATCAGTACAAAATGGATTTGCGCTAATGACGACATTACAGAGACAAGTTCGCCCATTGGTTAAAAAAATGTGTAGGTAATAATTTTTAATAATGAGCAACAATGCGCCATCCGTTCGAAATTATTTACCTCAAAGTTCAGCTACAACCTAATCTCACTGATTGCGGTGTGTTTGCTGAATCGCGTAATTATAAGTAAGTCCCACAACAAATTGAATGTAAAATGAGGTCTATGAGAACCATTTTATGGTCTTAGTTAACACATATTGATAACGTTCCAAAGAATTTTCAAGTCCGTCAATCAAATAAGCGATGAAAGAAATTAACTATTTTAAACAGGTTTTTATGTGGACATCCAAGACCGAGGCGCGAAGCACTGAGCATGCTCCTTTGGCGGTATTGCATTCATATCAATTCTGCGAGATTGCATTCATATCAATTCTTTTTTCTCCTGTGTAGGTTTTCCTGGCGGGCAATGTTTTACAACAGGATTGTTTTTTGGGACATTTCTATCAACTGGTATGCATGGTTTTAATCTCACCGGTACCGTAAGCTTATCTTGTAGACTTTTATATCAGATCATCGGAATATTTTATACGACCTTTAAACTTTAAAAAATTTGAGGGGTTTCACATTTTAAGGTGAAATTTACAGTTTAATCATGTTTTGTTAACTGTAATTTAAGTTCACGGTTTATTCCCAGCTTTAACATCTAGTGGCCATCCTCTAATCCGTAATGTTATCTTGGATTAAACGCAAATTAAATACCTAATGTCTACTAAGTCAATGGTTACCAAATGTAGGATTCTAGGAGGTCTGTTAATGACCCAAACAGGGTTTGTAGCATTTATTTTGACTCTAATACTACAAATAGTTATTCAAGAGCTAAAACTTAACAAACAAATTATTTACTGTTTTTTTTACCACAAATTTATTACCATAGGCCTATACAAACAAGGGTGCTGAAAAGTCCGAACTTTTCAGACACCCCTGTAACTCTTTAGTGAGTGGGTAGAGAAAAGCCAAATTCATAAAATAATTATAAGGTATAAAAATATAGCCTTAAACTTTGACCCCATATCGAAAATTGGAGATTTTGTGGATTGGTTAAATTTTTTTAATTTAGACTCCTATCGTGTGACCCATCATTTTAAAGGTATTGATTAAATAAAAGCAAGAAACTAAACTAAAGGTCTCTATCTTAACCCTACTGAAAATGGCGGTCGTTTTTTATCAATACTTTTAAAATGAGGGATCACACGACAGGGGTCTATATTAAACAAATTTGAGAACCTCAAAAAAATTCAGTTTTGAATATGAGGGCAAATTTGCCCCACACATAAAAAGTACAATTTTATAAACGTTATCATAAACGTTTTATTAATTTGGCTTTTCTGTACCCACTCACTAAACATTTACAGGGGTGTCTCCGGAATTTTCAGCACCTCTGTATAACAGTAAATATATTACAGCAGCTAAGTAGGCCAGCCAAATAAAAAACTTCATTGCTTGAAGGAAAAACTAAAATTATTCGTGACATTTTATAAAAATTTTTAATAAAAAGGTAGACTTTTTGTTAAAACAAGGACTTTTTCTGGACTTGGTGGACCAGTAGACACCCTGAAAAACGGTGTTTTTATTTCTTATAGGCTAAATGCCTACTCTAAATATAAAAGCGACTATACCCGAAGCTATTGATTACGGTGCATTTGTACTAATGACACCTACTTTATTACAAGTAGGTAAGCCTAAATAATGTATCCAAATCATTTTAAAACTGTCAATAATATAACACCAAATAACCAATAAAAACGTGTTTAAATAATTACTTTTTTCATAAATAAGTAGTAACTGCGTACATGACAATAATGTTATAGATTATAGTAAATATTTAGGCGTAAAACTTAATTACAGAGTACCTGATTAAAACAAGTATAGTTAAACTTTAAACTTACCTGGAATCAACTGTAAATTGATTTTAATCTGCTGGACATGGTGACTTTAAATGGAGGCCGCTTTATAGTCCAGACAATAAAGGTTTTTGTCGCAACAAATTAGGGGAAAGCTGAATTTTTTATATGTGATAGACCCTTATGAGACATGTATTTTCTCAAAAGTCACCGCCTCTCCTCCATGTGCTCCCCCTCCACCCCCCCTTGAAGTTTACAAATGCAGAGCTTCACAATATTGCTTACAAGTTCGTTAATACTCATCGTAGCGAATTAATTTTTTGTACATTTGTTCCTTGATCCATATTAAACATATTTTGTTCTTAAAAAATTTTCTATAAAGTTAATATTAAAGGACCTATTAAACAACAAACACAAAAAACATGATTTCTCAAGGCATACTTACTACTTAGGCATACTTATAGGGATTTACTTTATTACCTATATTTTTTAAATTATTTAAAATACACAAAAATGTTTCAAATAAAACTTGTAGTATGTATCTTTAGCTTTAATATTATGTGGATAATTACTTGTTTAAATGTATCACTTGCTTTTGGGACGTCGTCAAAGAGAGCGCTTGCACGCCGCTCCAGTGGTCAGACGCAGGTTTTTTAACCGCATCGCATGAATATATTATGTACAATGGATGTTGCAATATAATTTTAGTAAATGTGTGAGCATAAATACTGTTTGTATATAATGTATTGTAAGTTTAGGTTTAGGTTGTAAGTATATTAGGTGTTTTATGACATTTATATATATAATTTATTGGTTATCCCTTTAATTCAAATAATTCCAATAACGAATGTATTAGAAGCTTAATACAGTAGAGCGTCGATATTCCGAACGTCAATAATCCGAAACGTTAAAAATCCGAACAGTTCTGAGGTAGCTCCTGCAAAAATTTCGTTTTCATTTTCGCAAATTCCAATTGTGTCATTAAACATTTTATAAAAATCTTCATCGCAGTTTGACATTAATATCTATTTTTAAATTTTTCTTAATACCTGCTCTCACGGATCGAAAAATGTATAAGAAAAAAAATATGCTTAATATGGATCAAGGAACAAATGTACAAAAAATTAATTCGCTACGATAAGTATTAACGAACTTATAAGCAATCTTGTGAAGCTCTGCATTTGTAAACTTCAAGGAGGTGGAGGGGGAAGCACAAGGAGGAGAGGCGGGGACTTTTGAGAAAATACATGTCTCATAAGGGTCTATCACATATAAAAAATTCAGCATTCCCCTAATTTGTTGCGACAAATGACGATTTTCGGCCTTTATTGGGGCTATAATATCACCACTTCTCGTCCTGATACTCTACACTACTGAGAAGTTGTAGTCAACCGAGAAAAAACATAGGCGAACTGGCAACACAGCAAATAATGAACAAGATCCCGCCAAAACTCTTGTAACGTCACGGGACCACAAATGATAGTGTTTTGACACCCCAAATGTGGTCCACAGTTGTAGTCCTCGTGGACTACAATAACAGGTAAAATGATACTCGCTAGGACCACAATCATGGGAGGTAGAAAACTATATATATATATATATATATATAAAGTCTTTTAGATACAAGAAATATATTTAAACAAAGTACTTAAGGCTTACTTTAATTCAGCAGTGGAAGCCATCTCCTCAGTTATTGTATCTCCTTGGGAAGGATCTACAGGGGATGCATCCACTCTCTTTAATTGCAGTTGGCAACATTTCAGTTCCTCGTTGGTTTCTTTCAACAAGTCACGTTCGCTAATTAGGCACTGTCAAAATCACAACAATTGACAAATTATTTAATTTTAAAATTATTATGACATGCGATAATTATTATTAATTTTGTATGCATAGTCTTTCAAATCTTTAAACAGTTGTAGTTTCACTATTTTTAGTCCAATCCCTGAGAAAAACTCTCTATTCTATGCAGATAAAATTGTGATTTATTAAAACAAACAACAGCTTTTATTTTAATTGCTATTTATTTGTTGCCACAGCAATGGGGTTTATTCACTGTTGACTTATTCCAAACACACAAGAATCTAGTAGGTGGTGAACTTGTCAGTGTACAAAAATGCTATACAGTCAACTATAACAAATTAATTGGATAGAACATATAATACTGAGAACGTGATATTTATGCATGATAGAGCACCACCACACAATTACAACCCAGTGAAAGGTTATCTATCAAAAATCTTTAGTAATTGTGTGGTAAGTATGCAATGTACTGAATCCTGGCTTCCAACTTTTTCATTCTTAGTTTCCAGAATGTGAACACCCTGTTTATAGTGACCACTAACTACGTTGTTACATAATTCGACTGCAACAATAGTTATATTTGCTAATTTTATACAATTGTTAAGTAGCAAGTACAGGGGTATATCAGTTCTAGCAAAAATGGGCTGAAATGAATCTCTTGATCGTGTCTGTGGATAAATAACTTCAACAAGTATACAAGACCAGTTAATCTAGTGATTATAAAATGAATGAATAAGTTAAAAATAAGAAATAAACAAGACTGTTGAAAATGCAGACAAATTAAGTAAGGAAAGTATGCAATGTAAAGTAAAATATACAAAACTACCATACATATTGTAGCCTAATTTATAACTAGGGAGTATAATAATTTATTAGTGTGGAACATAAAATATTTCAAACATATTGTAACTAAAAATTTATATTTTAATTAATTTTTTTCATATTTCAATCACCTATTTATAAAACAAGTATACCACTATGGTTAGTAATACATGCATCATATATTTTCTAAAAATCAAAATATAGTGTCTAAGTAAATCAAAAAAGAAACCCAAATGACACGATTAGACTCATTTCTAAAACAAAATACAGTAGAGTCCCGGTAATTCGATTTTTGATAATCGGAGGTTCCGTGTAATTCGAGCCACAAATAGCATTGAATGTGACCATGCATTGTGACACATTCTTGCTGCTCGAAGAATACCGATTTTAAAATTTTTGTTTTCCAATGAATCTGTCAAGAGCGTTTGTACAATAAGTCGCCGGTATAAATGCTTAACATTTTTTATAATGCCCTGATCCATTGGCAGTACAACTAAAGTCATGTTTGGGGGGAAAAAATAACCGTAACGTTGTTCATATAAGTGGGATAGAGTTTTGCGCAGTACAAGTGTCAATAAACAATATGATTGTTCTGTTCTGTTTACAAAAGGTTTTGTCGAGATTTAACAACAGACAGAGATTGGGCAGAGCATCAATGACAAACTACAGTATCGGTACTTAGAGAATTCTTCAACAAATTCGGAAATTCTTGGAAACAGGTACCGCCTAGAATTCTTTCTACCAGACAGTGACCTATTTATCCAGCGATCCCTTTCACAGCACAAGATTTTATTTTTAGTGTTAAAAAAAACTTTGAATTAAAGAAGTTGACTTCGAATTATCCATAATTTTTTTACTTTGATATATAAAGTTCAAGGAACCGAACCGAAGCTTCGAATTAACGGTAATTTTGAATTAAAGACATTCGAATTATCAAAGTTCTACTGTATATACAAAAATAACATCGAAACAAACTTTTCCCAGCACTACCGTATCCCCCTGGCATGACTCGTAAACGTCGCAGTGTACTTAAACAAAAAAATTATTTATGCGTTCTTTAATAAGTAAGTTTCTATTTTTTACTGTGTATAAAATTACTTTTTCACGATACTACTGGAATATCAGTTGCTTTTCTATTGCGTATATTGCCAGGTAAAGTTTGTCATATCCGCACTAGTAAGGATAAATTATATTCTCACTAGTGAGGATAAATCAGCTGATTACAACAATACAATATTAAAATAATGCCCATCTGTTTAAAACAGACGCGCATGAATGGATTAACCGTCCCCGTGCCAGACTGCCCAAAGTGACGTTCTCTCAGGCGCAAGATGCAGCCATTTCGAACATATGCGAGAATTTGCATATTCCGTTATTTATTACACTTAAAATCATCCAATTGTAATAAAACCGGCACCGTTGGAAAGGAAATCAATTAAACTTTAATTTTTGTATTTAAAACTTTTTTAAACTTTCCCACGATATTTATATGACGCTTCCTGCGACCGGGGAAGTTTCATAATCATTGATATCATTTTGTTATTCAAATAAAGATAACTCAAACACTTTTGTGAACTAAGGAAACACAAGTATACCGTTCTTTTCTTTGATTTATCCTCTACACTTTGCTATAGTAATATTTAATTTCTGGGCAAAGCATATATTAGTAAATTACGTTTCAAACTAGGCCTAGTTTTGTTAGCAGTCGTGTATTTGGAACATAAAAACTGGTTTTTTTCAAAATAAGAAATTGATAAATGTTTTCATACAGTTCTATTTAGCACTAAAGTATGAAACTTTTTTGCGCTTACGAAAAAATTACAAACAATTTTTACTACTTGTTATGTAGGCCTAAAATTGAACTTTTTCCTTTCGTTACTGAACATTTTTTTTTTCTTGAGCTAATAACTTTTACAATTTTACATCAATAAATTTTTTAATTGCATATATGAATTCTTTAAACCTTTCTCTACAAAAAAGGTATAGAACACTTTTGGATTGGGGTAGAATTACTATTTTTGGCGAATTTTTTTAAAATATGCTTGCAAAACACTAAAAACATACTCGCCAGTTTGAGCTATAACAGGGCAGGTCTAGGGTTAGCTAGATTCCCGCTGTCCCTATCTACTATCTAGCGAAACCACTGCCAAGGGAACGAGTTTCGAAAAATTAATGGGGAAAGAAGACCCTGTTGAGTCAGTAAGAAGAAAAATAAATGTAAATAAAATAAATGTTAATAATCATATTTCTTGCTGTTGTATCAAATCATTTTTTGCTGTAGTATTGTGAAAAATAGTGTTCAAAACTCGTGATAAAATGTTCTTTTCAGATGCTCGTTCTCTTTAAATTGCTCGTCACGACTCGCATCTGAAAAATCACACTTTTCTCACTAGTTGTGAAATATACTATTTTACCTCAGTGTTCAATACAAAATAGTGTATATTTAATAAAACTAAAATTTTTTCGGAGATACGCGGACTATAGATAGTAATTTTATCTTAACCTCTAAATATTCCGAGTAATTCGAGTTTTTCACAATCCGAGGTACTCTCGGTCCCATTCAACTCGAAATATCGGGACTCTACTGTAGTTCTTAAATTTACCAAGAAGATTCTTTCAATTTTATAACACAGAACTCTGAAAATTGATTGGTAGAATGTAATACCGTAGTAAAACCTATTTTCAAATCCTCTACTCTGCATTTGCATTATACTCTGTCTCTGAAAATTTGGAAAAGATTAGAGGAACTTATAATTGTCTATATAGTGTAATATATATGTTAGATTAACCATATTTGATTACGTTACTGCAGGGGATGGTATGTGTGGCGGAAACTCACATACTAAATCGTCTTAGTTGTTATAGGCTGTATGTGCGATGAGAACTCGCATACTAAATAGTTTTAATTGTTTAGGATGTATGTGCGCAGAGAACTCACAATACTAAATCGTCTTTGTAGAATGGGCCCAAGGATTTTGCAAATTGTAATAAAAGCTGAGGTAGTCTAGTAAGTATCCAATAAGAAAAAATAGGCCTAAGGTGTCAAATAAAATGAAATCAATATTTATACTGTTTCCACTCACCTCTTTTTCTCTTTTCAATGCTTTTAATTGTTCTTGTATTTTTTTATTCTCAAATTCCAATTTATCTACACTTTTAGTTTCTTCATTCAACTTCTGGTGAAGCTCAGCTACTTGTTTTTTATACACATCGACTTGGGTTTTCCATGTAGCTGATTTTTTCAATTCCTGTAAATCATAATCAAATGTTACTAAACATAGCAATACGGTATATACTTTTGATATTGTACAATTTCGAAGATAACTTTTCTTTGCAATGTGTCTGGTCGGTGATTTCCAGCAAAAATATGAGCGGAAGTCAAAGAATTTAATGATTAAAAATTTCTTTGCAGAGTGTGTCCATAAAAAGAACTTATGGACCAGTGAATACGAAAACAAAAAATGGAAAGCTATGTACCTTAGTTATAGCAGCAAACGTTTATGACTGAATAAATAAAAGTCAAATGTTATGAAGTAACTAATGTAATATAATTGTATTTGTAAAATCTTTTATCAACTTTTTAACGGCAACGTAACGATCTATCGGAACAAGGTATTGTCGCCATAACTGGCAGAGTAATGACCTATTGGTACTCTAGAAAACTGTACATAATTGTTCTTCTCTACTAAATGGTATTAGCATATTTTCATGAATCTTATCTTCTAAAGCGAGAGATAATAATTGTCTGTCTGCTAAATGGATCTGGAATCTCCGTCTAAGGATTTTTGATTTTTTTATTTTATATGGGGCTTTTGGCCACGAGAAATCGATTGGAAATGGTCACCAGTCTGGGAAAATTCGTTTTCTACGTCTTTTTATTAAATTAAAAAGTGAAATTTGTCCATTTTAAACAATACAAAGCACAGCTGATGCAAATGTTTTCAATGTCATTACAATAATCATCTGTTTTCTTTCAAACGAAGCACAGCTGATGCAAATGTTTTCAATGCCATTACAATAATCATCTGTTTTCTTTTAAACTGTATTTTATTAGAGGTACAGTAAGCCTAATGTTGTATCTATTTATAGTTACCATGGCAACGAATACTTCAGCTAAATAAACATACCCTTTATTTAGTTGTTTAATGTTATAGGCCTAACCTAAACGATGTTCACAGAAATTTGCAATAATAGTTATTGACGTGAGCGAACTAGGCCCTGCTTATAATCGAGCTTTAGCTCGGTCTTCTGGTACTAGTGATTAAAGGAACAGTTCTACATAGAATTGAATTATATGGAATTGAATTACAAGCTCACACATTATTGTAAACAGTTTTTGAGATTTCAATTTTAACATTGCAGCCTATGGATTAGCAGAAATTTATCCACTAATGCCCAAGCTTTTACATCGGCCAAACGGGACGCTCTTTCAAAAAACAATTCAAGGAGCATTTACCAACAAGCAAAGGAAAACCTAAAAAATCGAGATTCGCTGAACACCTCATTGGTAACTGCCATACTTACTCTAATATTAACACTAATATGGACATCTTGCACACATGCACTAAGGGACGTTACATGAGCGCTTTGGAGGAGTTCGATATTTAGAAAGCGTTAAAATAAAAACCAACCAATATATAAAATGAACAACTCTCGTTCTCCTCCAATACAATACCCTATATGACAGCTTTATCAAGTCAGATAAATCATCCAAATTATTTTATAACCTTAATTTTAGTTTAAAGAAGTCAGTTCTTTCAATATTGGTTTAATTAGTTTCAATCAGATTTGTGATCTGTCGCCTACGTTACAAACACTGTAATGTCAGGGCCTGATGTATACAATTTGGATTTTGACATATATTTGGATAAATAAAGTGGGACTGATTTGATATTCGAATCTGAGTTAATTTATTAATTAATTATGAAAATAGCGATGAATACATTAGTGTATGATGCATCAATATCATTAGAGGTAGTATTGATAAAGCCTATCATTTAGGCCTAGGCCAAGACTATGATTGACCAGATTGAAAGAATGGACGTAAAAATGTCAATACCAACATAGTCTGGTGTATTTTTTTTTAAACTGTTAATAGTTTACTATACTTCAAGGACAAGTAAATACTTTTAGTATTAAATCTCATTTAAATAAATTAATTCAAACAGAGATTTTGAATGTTTTTAAATTTATTGTAAAAAATATTTTGCAAAGCCTCAAATTCAACATAATTTAAAAAACGTAACTAACTGTAGATCCCACATGATTTTCTTGATAAGCGGTATATTTTTTTCATATCAGTTTATACAAAAACTATTTATGTTGAGTTTTAATATTAAGTTGAGATATTTTGTTCACAATAGCCTCACCAAGTTTCACATACACAGTGCAAATCGCTATACCTTCCAAAGGGTCAGTACAAGTATATGGTCAACTTTACAACTTTTGATGAAATTCATATTGATAGTTTTGTTATTATCCTTTTTAGCAATATATTCCAGTAAACTTAGGTTTTCTGTTCTAAATAAAATTGAAATTTTAAACAATTTATTGGAAAAGGGAGAATGGGATCAAGTTCTAGTTAAAAAATATTTAAGGCAAAAGATCGAACAAAATTTATTTTTAAATCTCACTTGTTGAGATTGTTGTCAATATTAAAGATAATTAAATTTCCGTCAGAAAAGCTTTGGGTATTTTTACAAACCATTTAGAAAAAATTGTATGCTATATTCCGTATAGCCAATTCAAAGACTAAATCATTTTTTCATGGTAACTGTTCTAAATACAGAGTAAAACAAATATAAATCTTTTCTCTATATCTTGGAACAGAATCTCATTGACAATAGTAAATTAACCAAAGTTGGCAGAACTTATTGAATTACTTAAAACTTGCTTGAACCAAAACTATTTGAACAAGGCTTAACAATGGGATCCCCTTTTGTAGAATCTTAGCTGATATATTTCTTAATGAAATTGAAAACAAATAAATCACGAATAAATTTAATTAATTATATAACAAAATTATATATCACCATAGATAAGTAGATAGATGTTATAATATGTTTATTTAATGGCACTAAAGGACAACTGGAACAGAAAACAATAATGAGTTGAACTTCTTGAATGTCAATATCATGAAAAATAACAACAAACACAAGTTTAAGGTTTACAGAAATCCTTCACAAACAGACCACACCGGCATTCAACTTTCTTATCACACTACAACCCATAAATTAGCAGCTTACAACAGTTTTGTACATACCTATGAAACGTGAAATAATTTTTCAAGGAAATAAATTTGATCAAATGTATCGCTACTGCCAATGGATACAATGCCTCTATCATTGATAAATGCATCCACAAAGGAAAAATAATGAGAAAAAACTCCAATTAAAAAAAACAATTTATTCCATCTGAGCTTGTAGAATCCAAAAAATATAAAACCATAAAATACAATAGTCAACTTGAACACTCAATGAACAATATTTTACTCAAGCAGGGATACTCTTTAACATACCGTACTAATAATAACCTCCAAAATATAATAAATAGAAATAAGTACAGAACCACTACAGAAGGTTTTGATAAAGGAGGAGTATAATGTAATGACTGTAATAGATTATATATAGGACAGACAGGTAGAAGTTTCAAACAAAGATTCAAAGAATACCTACCGAACTATAAAACATCATTACACCAAACATTTAAATATGCAGAACATCTTTTAGATAATAACGACGATTACAGTAATATTGATTCCAATCTTGAAATTCTTCATAAGTGCAGAAAGGGAAAATTGCTAGATATATTAGAAGAGTTCTAAATTTATTCCCACAACAAACAAGACCCTGACATTCTACTAAAGGACAAATTGAACTTTGCCTCCAATACAATATATGACAAGCTTAACTCTCAAAGCAAGATAAATAATCAGTCAACTGAATGAGAACAAGATAGTAGGATGTATACTCACCCAAAACCTATATTTATTATGACTCATGTAGTGAACTTGGTGACTTTTATATTTTTTAAATGTGTATTGTCTTTATATTTTTTTCGGGTATTAGTGTGTGAAGTTTTATGTTTATGACAAGCGTGAAGCCTGATGATGTCTCTCTACAGACGAAACGGCCGTATGTAAGCAACATTCTAGAAAAGATTATTTTAAAAAGATGAATTACGATAAAAAAAATAAATATAAATCTTTTCTGTTTGTCAAGAATTTAGTTATTTAATTTAAAAAAGGGTTCTCATGTCACCAATAAGAATTAATTTTGGATGACAACTGCATCGGAGTATATTGTATTGTAGCTATGGAGACAGCATCGATGTAAAAGGTATTGAAGAAAGCCTTTGAATAACGCCAAAAATTACCCATTGTCAGAAGAAGCGGTATATAAATTTGGTGGCTGGAGATGACAGAATTTCTCGATATGCCACACCTGTAGAAGCGAGAGCTTCACTCTGAACACTCCCTAAATAGAGTTTAGTCTAAAACAAGTATTCGACAATTATAAAATAATCACAGCTGATGTCTAAAACCTATCTTAAAAACTATGCAGGATAAATTTGTACTAGCTAATCTATGATCCTTAATAAAATAATGAACTATCATGATATATATTGGCAACATAACTAAACAGTTATTTAACCTAAATCCAACTCAGATTCTGTAATTATATGTTTAGAATATTTACTAGTAGTATGTGTATTGTGTTAGGATTAGTCTGGATAGGTTTAGTTATATTAATTATTAGAGTTAGTGTATTTGATGAAAAGTATTGCCCAGCAAGATAGACCAGGAAGTATAACATGGATCCGGAAATATAAACTCGGTTGCTTAAGGGAGTTGCAACAGAGAAGTATAACATGGATCCGGAAATGTAAACTCGG
>JAGFPH010001305.1:118058-157971 GCA_018207615.1 Philaenus spumarius | reverse complement strand
GAGTTGCAACAGAGAAGTATAACATGGATCCGGAAATGTAAACTCGGTTGCTTAGGGGAGTTGCAACAGAAAAGTATAACATGGATCCAGAAATGTAAACTCGGTTGCATAAGGGAGTTGCAATAGAAGCAGCAATTATTTTGTTGGAGATGTCAACAGGAAGCTAGACGGGATATATAGGGTAATCCGAATCTAGAATATTGGCCAGAGTTGAGTGGTCGTGTAACCACTGACCAGTGAGCCGAAGAGCTGCGAGTTCGGTCAGTTTTGTGTGGAACGAGAGGCCGAGAGAATCCAACATTGTGGGACGAGTTAGCTTTGCAGGAATCTCTACACCGATCTAAGTTTGGACCGTTAGAACGTCCGGAAGAATTACCACGAGTTAAGTGAAGGAAGGACCAGGACGTATTGAAGACAGCATACTGAGTGAACAAAACAGAGTATTTTGGTATATTGTTAAAGTCATGTTTAACTCAAATTTTTGGGGTTGATAACATAAACGTAACTTGTTATAGTCGCAGATACTGTACATCCAGTCTGTCTTGTAAACTCAATACCTGGTATATGAATTGTGTATTAGATATTATTGTTGTTAGCTAATGTTAGAGAGAAGCATATTTGCCTGGTTAGGACAATTGTTAAATAAAATAAATATAAGATAAGTATTAACACTGAAAAACTGGTTTTATTGATAGTGATCTGTTCTTTATTGTTTTAACTTGTTGTTTGAACCTGGGTAAAAAGTTCTTAAAGTCCAACCTAACAATTGATTATTTTAGTTTTATTTTATTATGTTTCATTTTATTGTAGTCTGTTTATTATTGTATTTATGTTGTTTAAGATTGTAAATATCTTGTAAAAATTGTGATACAATTTACAGTTGAATCAATAAATTTCATATCATATAACTAACTTCTATTTTAATACGATGTCATAAACGATTATATGGATAAATTAATAAGCTAGGTTTTGGTAAAGTTTGTCCTCGCGGATATTTCCGTTAAAAGTTCAAGAAGGGTTAAATCAAAGTTTGCAGGTAACCCCAAACAAGATTTGAATTAAATAGGCATATTTACACACTTAAGCATAAATATTGTAATTTATTTTGTGAACGTGTATATGTTTTTAGTGACTTTTAATATTCATAGAAATACACAAACCTTCTCTAATTCCATATTTTGTTCGATGTAACTCATATTTTTTCCCTCTAGCAATTTCACTTCTCTTTTTAGATCGCCGAGTTCTTCTAATTTCTTCTGATAAGATTGAATCGTAGATTCATATTTGACAACTTTATCCGCAGTCTCTCTCAGTATATCCACTTCGTCCTTGAGGTGTCTTGCTTCTCCCGCAGTCTGTTGCAAACAGTCTAATTTCGATTGTAGTTCTAACAATTCTTTCTCCTGTATTTCCAGTCTAGATCTGTAATCATCTCTAGCTGAAATCATAGTACATAAACGATTACAACAGGGAAATGTACAAGCATAAAATCAAAGGCAAAGCTACACTCGATTCCACGTTCACCGTGCAGTACAGATCTTACGGGAAAATAGACGTGCCACTACCATTTCAGGGAAAATCACGTTTATTGTCATGCGGGTTATGTCAACTGTACGAGCGTTGCATGGGTGTTGATGTTTTATAGTTGGCTAGTACCGCTGAGGCTGTCGTATGGATAACATGGCTTATGGGCGCTCTGTACTGCACGGTGAACGTGGAATCCAGTGTAGACTAGGGTTGAATAAGGATGCCTCAATAAAGACTGGTTTAGCTCTATTGTAAATGACCAGTATCTGTTAAAAAGTGTATTTAAAAACATTATCTTCTTTATTTTTCATTCAAAAGTGATACTAAAATATAAATTTATATAGAACATTGAAGTCTACTGACTGCAACAAGATCAATAATACAATGGTTCACGTGATCTTACTAGCTATAACGTAGGCAAACAAATATTGTTAATAAATGTTCAATGAGTACTGTGGTTAATGTAAACAATTAGAAACACTAAAGCCCCAACCACAAGTTTGGTAAATAACACTATACAAATAAAATGAAAAACATTTATTGATAGAGTTATTCTAGTTTCCTGATGTACATTTCGGTAACCAAGTTATCATCATCACTCATCGAAGGGTTCTAAAACTAAACTAAAGGTAACAAGAATGATTCTATCTTGTGATTCTATCGGGAGGCAATAAATGTTTTTCATTTTATTTGTGCAGTGTTATTTACCAAACTTGTGGTTGGAGCTTCAGTGTTTCTAAATATTGTTAAGCTATAATAAATAATATTTATACCTAATATCATGTTTCATAAATACTTACAAGTTTCCAGTTTAAATATTTCTTCTTTAAGTGAATCTACTTGTCTCCGTAGTTGACCAGTTCCAGTTATAGGGTCGTCCACACTCTCCTGAAGTCTTTCTGTTAATCTTTTCTTGTCTTCCATTAAACTAGCCTTTTCCTCTTGCAGAAGACTTACCTTTAATACAGTTGTAGACAAATAAGTAACTTTATTTAAAATGTCTTATATTTATGTTAAATTTATTATATTGTACAATGTTTGTAAAGGAAGAATAAATTCATTTCATTTCAAAATATATAATTTTTAAAAAAATTCTCTGTTTATGATTTTCACAACACCTTCCGACTTGCTTTAATAATTATGTAGATATATGCCTACTATTCAACTTATTAATACAGTTGAACTTGGTTATAGAATCAACAAAGGGACCGAACGAATGTTGACGCTACATCCGAGTGACGTTATAAAGATGTACCAACAGGAAATCATATTTTTGGTACCTTGAGTGAAAGGACAAACAATTATTATTGGAAACATTATTCATGACGTTTATTCAAAATAAAAACACTATACTTTTCTTTTAAAGTACAGTATGGTCTGACTGTAACAAAAAGAATCACATTGGGATGTGTGACTCAAACTCTGGAGTGTACGAGCCATACGAATGTAATACTTTCAACTGTACCTTATCGATTTGACGATGCGACTCAAAATAATGCTATTTATAAACATAATTTAAAATTGCATTTACTTGCATCTGCTTTTAGTCATGTGAGACTGCTAAATTTAAATTCATTGCAGAGGGGGAGTTTCACGACTCATGGTCTTCATCTAAATAAGTATGGAAAAGCATCTGTGGAGATGCCATAATGAATAATGTATTTAATAAGCAAAGAATTAATGAAAATTAAATTCTCTACAACTTTTGTTTACACATTTTTCTTATATCTGCAACCATTTTCGAGATAGAGGGCAGAGCGCGCGAAGTGTTTATTTATTCTAGAGTATCATTCGAGGTCAACCTGTTGTCCCGATTAAAAGCACGCCGTATAAAGTTTACAAATTATTGATAAATATATAATTCTAAATAATTTGCATTCTTTATTAACTATTACGTTATAATTAATGATTTTTTTTCAATAATTCAGTATCTATTCATTTAATAACACTTACCTACTCGTGTGATTATAAAGTTAGTAAGGGAAATACTTAAATTATTTTTTAATTCTAATCTTATTTATAGTAATTACTTCCTAACTAAATAAAAAGAAAAGAATACACTTTTTCATTAATGTTTTTATTGAAAAATACCATTTCATAAATTTAAATTTAAAAAATTGAATAATAATAAGAACTACAAGTTCTAATTTTAATTTTCTTCTTCTTCTTCTTCGTCGTCTTCCAGTCGCTGTAAAATTTTAAATTCCTCTGAGTTCTCGTCTTTAACGACATTTGTCTCCAGTTCTTCCAGGATTTCGGGGTCAAAAGTACCGTCTTCATTGATATCACTCTGATATGGTGAAGCATTAAAACAAGCTTGACCATTACACTGGCCGCAAGCTAAAGAGCACTGCAACCCTACTTTTCTGCATCCACATCGTGAACCACAACCATTCTTGCAGTTGCAGAATATTGTGTTAAGCAATTCCTCCGGAGCCTATGGATTCATTGTCATAACAGGTTCCAGGAATTCATCACGCATTATCCAACCCCAATTCTGGGGCTGTAAATCATGCCCTAACCAAGTCTGAACTTGATAATAAACACGGTTGAAATGTTGGTGAACTGCTGCACTCGGTGGAAAATTTGGTAACTGCACAGGTTTATTCAGTTTTGTTAACTTGATGAACTGTGCATAGCGAAGACGTTCGATACAGTCCTCAGATTTTGGAGCATTATAGATTGTCAACAAGGTTCGCACTCCATTCTCAAATAATGATTGAACCGGGCTGTTTTCTTATTCAAATGCTGCAGCAATTTGATCCAAATTCGGAAGATTCTCAAGTGTTTTTACAAAAGTTTTTTTTCCTTTTCTAAAGAGCGTAGAAGTCGTGTCACAGCCACTTATTGCGTGCAGAAACAATATGTGTTTTTTAGAACGAGGATATTTATCAAAACTTTTGGAAGAGTATATTTTATAAGTTTTAGTACAATTTTCTGCCAATCCTAACGTAACACTTTCACTAAAGTTTGTCGACGCGTTTCGGAATTCCTCCATTATCGAGACCTATTTCAGTACCTGTTTCAGGAATTCCGAAACGCGTCGACAAACTTTAGTGAAAGTGGTACTTTATGATTGGCAGAAAATTGTACTAAAACTTATTTCATGGATCCTAGCAGATATAATTTGTATAATAACTTGAGTATATTTTAGTTTTTACATTTCCTTTGCCAACTTTTTTAAAGAAAATTTCTTTTTGATGAGATAGGGTACGCCCAATTAAAATGACAAGTAAATCTATATCTTCTCCTATTATAACAGCAGTTTTTTTACATTTAGATTCATGCGTTTAGACTCTGCAGTTCTCAGAGTTTTTATACCACGCACTACATTCACTAATGATTCACTTTCCGAATCTGACTTTTTACATATAAAACACAAATTATCCATAACTTTTAAAATTGTAAGTCCGTATTTACCAAGATACGATTCAAAACTAACGAATAACAGTGGTTCATTTAAAAATAAACCGATCGTTAGTAAGCAATTGAACATCAAATCTGTCCTTTCTTATCTGGCTATCAATAGAAAGGTTCGTAATTCCCAGGTATAATTTGTACCGTTTTAAAATAATCTATAAGTTTACGGATTTCAATGAAGATGTATTTAATTATTTTCTACTTAAAATGTAATTAAAGTATTTCCCTTAGTAACTTTATAATTACACGAGTAGGTAAGTGTTATTAAATGAATAGATACTGAATTATTGAAAAAAATCATTAATTATAACGTAATAGTTAATAAAGAATGCAAATTATTTAGAATTATATATTTATCAATAATTTGAAAACTTTATACGGCGTGCTTTTAATCGGGACAACAGGTTGACCTCGAATGATACTCTAAATAAATAAACACTTCGCGCGCTCTGCCCTCTATCTCGAAAATGTTTGCAGATATAAAAAAAATGTAAAAACAAAAGTTGTAGAGAATTTAATTTTCTACAATTTTTATAATAAATACAAATAGCACAAAACCCATAGGAAAAGAGATATTTGTAATAAATGTGTAAAAAATAGATTTTTTGACCTTTGACTATCTGTAGTCGCGGACACCCTACGATAAGTAGGTTTTGAGACAAGTTTTAGGATGACAAAATAAAGGTTTATACAAGTTTATGGCCGACTATCTCTCATTCCGAGGTGAAATCCCTAAAATGCCTGGACTAATTATAGTTTCTATATATCACAATACAGATGTAAGAAATGTAAATACATTTCTGTAAAAGCTTGAAACATTGTTTGGTCTATTGCATAAAGAATCGAAATCCAAAAAGATTTATATTGCCTCTGATTTTAATATTGATATACTGGATACATCTCGAAATAATGCTTTAAGAAATTATTTTTTGAATTTATTAGCAGTGTATGGATTACAAATTAATTTTTACTTGCCAACTTGAGTGACCAATAAATCAAAAACCTGCATAGATAATATTATTTCTAATAAGCTAGTTTGCAATGGTTACCTCGTAAATGTTGAACTTGGTATATCTGATCACAGAGCTTTATTGATCACTTATCTTGTTATTCGCCATTCCGACTACTGTTATAAATCAATATAATTTGAACAACTTACCGTCGTCAGTAGTCAAATTTGCCGTATGTACACGACGGCCGTTTCGGCTATTCAGCCATTATCAAGTAGTTTGGGGGAAATACTCCGTTGTCATGGAACACTTAACACTTAACACATAACACAAAAGTGCGAAACAGTAGGCCCACCAGACATGTTTTTAACAAATGTGATTTTTAAATTATTTAAATGTTTTGTGAATTTTGTGTTATGTGTTAAGTGTTCCATGACAACGGAGTATTTCCTCCAAACTACTTGATAATGGCTGAATAGCCGAAACGGCCGTCGTGTACATACGACAAATTTGACTACTGATGACAGTAAGTTGTTCAAATTATATTGCTTTATTGATCTCAATCTTTGAAAACTCTAAGAATGTAGTACAAAATAAATCAGTAACAAAAAGATGTTTCACAAAATCAAGCACAGATAATTTTTCTCAAAGTATTAAAGAAAGAAATTGGCAGTATAGTCATGTAAAAACATCCCAACAAAATTTTGAAGCGTTTTTCTCCCAATTCAAAAGTATTTTTGAACACTGTTTTCCACAAAAGTCTCTTCGATTTAAAACACCAAAAACTTCTAATTTTGTTAACAAAAGTTGGGTTACTCAAGGAATTCGTGTCTCTAGTGTGCATAAAAAAGTACTTCATAATTTAGCAAAAGCAACAAAAGACGGACAATTTTTGGAATATGTAAAAGTGTATAAAAAGATTTTTAAAAGGGTCTGTAGTCTAGTTAAAAAAATTTCTAACACTAGATTTATTCATAATGCTGTAAATAAAAGTAAAGCAACATGGCACTTGGTTAAATCTGAATTGGGGTTGAAAAGGGTTGTAAATGAAAATTTTAAGAAGTTAAAGTTTGGAGAAAAAGAAATTACCGATGGAAATAAAATTGCTTATAAATTAAATGAAAAAATTTTAAATGTCAGCTATGAATTGAATGCACTGTCTTGTTTGGAATCTGCAAGGAGTTTTTAAATGATAGGCAAGGGTAAAAAAATCTGTTTAGATTCAATCCAGTTACACCAAATAAAGTAAATAAAATAATAGCTAATCTAAAAAATAAGAAATCGGTTGGGTGGGATGAGATCCCTGTGCATATATTAAAAGAGACTGCAGATTGCATTTCAGTTGATTTAAGTCTTGTAATAAATCAGTGTTTTCTTGAATAAATCAGTGTAGGGACTTTCCCAAGTCAGCTAATATATGCAAATGTAATACCACTGTACAAAAAAGGTAATAAAGATGATCCAGACAATTATAGACCTGTGTCAGTTTTGCCAAGTTTATCAAAATTTTTTGAAAAGATTGCTTATGAGCAGTTGAGTATTTACCTAAATGGTAGGGGGATTATTTGTAAAAATCAATATGGATTTCGATCAGGGCATAGCACTGTTGATGCAGCTGCGGAGCTGATCAAGCACGTGACGGAGGCTTTGGATGGGTCACAGATTACTGCTGGTGTCTTCTATGACCTATCGAAGGCCTTTGATTGTGTTAATCACCAGATCTTGCATGAAAAGCTCAATTTTTATGGAGTTACTGGAGTTGCTCTAGACTGGTTTAAATCGTACTTGACAGATAGGCAACAAAGAATTATATTAAACAAAAGGGATAAGAAATTCGTATCAGACTGGAGTGAGATTAAAAATGGAGTACCCCAAGGGTCAATGTTGGGTTGGGTCCCTTGCTGTTCATTATTTATATAAATGATTTGCCACTAAACATTAATCATGCAAAGGTTATACTGTACGCAGATGTCACCTCCATAATTCTGAAATGTAACAACAATCTCGATCTAAAACTATCAATCAGAAACTTGTTATTAGAACTACAAAATTGGTTTGATGTAAATGGACTTAAATTAAATTGCTCAAAAACTGAAATAATACAATTTCAAACATAAAAAAATAGAAAACCATTTGATAAAGACATATTGTTTGATGGCAGTCTTGTGGGTGTTAGCAATAATATAGAGTTTTTGGGAATAAATATTGACCACAATTTAACATGGAGGCGACACATTGAAAAATTGAGCAAGAAATTAAGTTCGATTTGTTTTCAAATGTTCATTTTGAGAGATTCTGTAGACTTAAAAATTAGGTTAATTGTCTACCATGCTTGTTTTTCCTCTTTGATGCAGTATGGCAATGAATTATGGAGAAATTCGTCAAAGGCATTGACTATTTTTAGGATTCAAAAAAAAAATATTCGAACTATGATGTTTTCAAATATAAATAAGTCATGTAAATCAGTATTTAAAAAATTAAAAACTTTGACACTACCATCCATGTATATTTTTAAATGTCTTATTTTTGTGCATACACAGATAAATACTTTGTATGATGGCCAAACTGTTCATTGTTACAACACAAGGTTTAGAGAACAGCTCCAGTATCCCATTCATAGGCTGAAGTTGTATGAAAACACTCCTTTTTATATGGGCTTAAAACTTTACAATAAATTACCAAATCGGGTAAAGAAGCTTACAGATAAAAAATTTAAGGATACTGTAAAAAAAATGTTAATCGAAAAAGAATATTACAACGTAAATGAATTTTTTAATGACCATTCATTGGAGTAGAGTGGTATTTTGTAAAATTTGGTACTTTACTTGTTTTTAAGCTGTAGTTTTGTTTAGTTTAAGGATAATTGACAAGCAACCTTTTCATTGACAAATTTTATTTGTACTTATGTGAATGTTATATTGCAATGATACATAAATACAAAAATTAATACAGTAAGTTGACTCATGTCACAATGCAAAGCTCCAAGCAACACTGGAACTGTGGGGGGGGGGGGAGGAGGCAACTGTCTGATCACAACTACGTAAATGTCCCGTCAGACTATTCAATTTAGTGGTTTATCCCGCGCTTTTGTATCGTCCGAACACTTTCCCAGCAAGGTCATGGGTTCAGCACACAACTGACATCGCATAGCATGTGAATTGTTCCTTAGGAGGGGTGGGAGAGTTAGTAGTGTAGCTAGTAGTGGAACCCTCCTCTACAGACTTTGATGGGACCCGCCGGAGATTACATTTTACGTGTGAAAAAATATGTAGTTTGTTTATTTCGCGGTTTGATTCTGAGGAGGGAGAAAATAGGCTGCCCGACATCAAAGGAAAGGGTGAATTCTAACATTTTTCGAGTTCTGAGAAAACTGAATTCAAAGTTTGATATTGATATTTTGTAGATTTATGATGTTAAAATATTTATTGACGCTAAAACAGGGGTTTATAATAACATAAAAGATAACGATATGACCGGACCTAAAACAAATGACGCTATGTCCGAGTTGACGCATTAGCCGAGACCGTTAAAACCAAGTTCAACTGTATACAGTTGTTGTATAGTCTTTATTCTGTCATAGTTGATGATGGTACTAGTAGTCTCATGGCAAGTAGGTGAGGTGAATTAAAATGCTCATTGAGTTAAGTTAGTTACTTCATTTTCACCAATTAAACATAAAGGGGTAAAATTTACAACATTCAACCTAGCCATAATGTGACAGAGAAGTCAACCTATGAGCAAGAAAACGCTCTAGAATGTAAAAATGTTTAATTATATTATAAATGTATTAAATCGATGTAAACAGCAAATAGGTCAATACTTCGAAGAGAATAATTTGACAGTAAATCTAGCCAAGACAAAGTACATGCATTTTAATATTAAACTAAGACAGAATCAGACACCAAATGTCGTGTTGGGTGACAATTTGCTTGAAGAAGTAAATAAAGTCAAGTTCTTGGGTCTTATTATAGATAATAAGTTAATCTGGAATGATCAAATTAATGGTAATAGTGCTAAAATTAGTTCAGGGATTTTTGCACTAAGAAATTAAAAATTTATTGTGGTTTATCTACTCTTTTAACTGTTTATTATGGGCTTATATATCCACATCTGAACTATGGAATTATCCTGTGGGGAAACTCATCAGTTCAGGATATGCATAGATTTTTTGTCCAGCAAAAGAAGGCCCTTTGGCTAATAGCAACCTGAAACGTTCAAAAGTGCTTTTGGGAGGCTTGGAGTACTTACACTTCCATATGCAGTAGAACCTCGATTATACGAGGTAATTTGTACTGAGGGTACCTCGGATAAGCAAAAACTCAGATAACATGGACTCTGTCAAAAATGTGAAAAAAGGCATCTACTGTATTATCAAATGAAAAACTAACGTCCAAATGAAAATAAAGTACAAATACAAAATGATAAAAAGACATACATAGGCTACAGTACATGTTCCAGTAAAAACAATATTTTTTGAAGAAGTCCATAAGTGTTTTCTGTTTAACGGAACTCGCTCGCTTGTGCACCGTTTCTATTTTTACACTACTGGTTTTAACTGGTTTACAATGCACATTGCCATAACACAGCGAGTTTGAGTTTTATTGAACAACGTGACAGTTAGTGAAAAAGCATTAACAACATTGATGATTAGCCAAGCATTGAAATTACTGTATTATACAGTATTTAATAATGATTAAAAACTGTGCGTTTTATTTACTGGACCTCTTTTTGACGAAACCATATGTGACTAATATAAGTACAGTACAGTAGATTTGCCGTTGTGTGCGGATTTCACTTTGTGCGGTTATTTTATTGCATGCGTCTATCACAAACCGAACTTCCAAACTTTTTTTCTTTTTTTTACTACCTCAGTTTACCCGGAACTTGGTTAGTCGGGGTTCGGATAACCGCGGCTCTATTGTATATACATACTCGAAGTGTTGCTATATTTTAATTGAAGTGTGATCATGTCCAGTATATGGACATACATGACTACAGCACCAGTCAAGCTTGTAATTATGGTGCCAGAGAGCACAGGTTAAATGTGTAAGTACAATAAACTTCCTTCACAAGCAGGTGCTAAATTGATGAATAGTATTAAAAGTTTGCAAAATTATACTTTATTTAAAAACAGCCTTAGACAACTATTGTCGTCTGGATCTTTTTACTCTGTGGAGGAGTTTTCGCACTGACTCTCTGTGTCGCAGTTAAGTGTGATTTCCTGAGTATCCTTGTAATTTATGTAATTTTGTCTGTATTTGTGTATTTAATTTTTAATGATTTGTAAAATTGTATTTAATTTACTAATGTTGTTTAGTATTTGAATTGTTTTAAATATTTTATTGGTGTATATTTTAAAAGTAGAAAAGGATATGACACGCACTTTATAAATTAATTTTATTTTGTACTTATAAATGTTATATTGTTTTTATAGTTAGATGTTTGTTTAATTAAATCTGTAGATTATTTATAATCTCATGTTTAATATCTAATGACTTGTTTTTTAGTCTTATGGAATGTACATTGTCAAAAGGACTTTAAATCAAAATTAATGAAATATAAATATAATTCGCCAAAACTTAATGGAAAAAATAAAAACATTTTCAAAACAAACTTTCTTCACAACATGGTAAATATGTAAGAACTAATATTTCATTTAGTTTTTAAACAACACAGTAAAATGACAGGATTGCCATACTCCCCTATTAGAATGTGTTTACAGTAATAAATAAGAGTTACTTTAGTTATAAATTAAATCAAACTAACTTAGTGAATTATCGTATCATGGGATACATGAAACAAAACAGCAAAACAAAAAATTTTCACTTTTCGATACACTCCAAATGCTAAATACTTATGAAAAATGGTCAGTATAATTTCAATCTATAGTAACACTTGATTACATTCCAGCTTACTTGTAAAAAAATTATGCAATTGTATAACTACGCCTGACATCATAGCTTGTTTCTATTTTTTGTAAATCTATACACATATCCAGTATATAATAGATATAAATACAGTAAGAGTCCCGTTATTCCGAAATGATTGGGACCAACACTGTTCGGTTTAGCAGGAATTCGGAATAGGCGGATTTCATTAACAATATCAACATATTGACTTGTTAAGGCGTGAATTAAGTGCGGAGACATCTGCTAGTGTCAGCTTTATACTGCGTTGAGGAGGTGAACGCTCAAACTAAACTCATATCATACGTAGAAGCGGCAAATGCTCTTGACCTCGCCTTGCGCTACATCGAACAACACACTTCATCAACACCAATCGATGTTATGTTCATGCGGCGATGATGGAACATTTCATCGTCAAATCGAATCAGTGCTCTTCATCAGAAAAAAATCACTGACTTTACTTGTTAAGTGAGTGTAAATTTGTAATTTTTTGTGCTTAGCAGTGATTAAAAATGATTCTACAGAATTGTATAAGTGAAGCCGACATGTGCCAGCTTTCATTCCAATTTGGTTTCAGGCGCTTTTTGTAAACAATTTGTAAAGCTACACACATATCATGTATTTAATATATATACAGTAGAAACCCGCTATTCCGAAAATCTGCCTATTCCGAACAGAGTTCAGAAAAAATACCGATTTTTTAAAACATAAAAACAGGAGAAATAATTAAAAAGACGTTCGTGAAAAAAGTACATTTATTGTTATACAAATAAGTTAAATAGAGACATACATAGAGCCTAAGCTTGATGAAAACGTCTGAAACCAAATTGGAATGAAAGCTGGTTTTGTTTCCTTCACGTTTTCCATCCGTTTTGCGAGAAGGAAGTTACCGCAACAAGCATTCGGTGAAAAGGATACCGGGTCCGTCAGAAAGAAGGAAGGATTAGATACAACAGCTAGGCACTAGTAGATTTTTTGTCACCTGCCAGTTGCGTTCATCCGTTTTTGTTATCTCGAACGAATTTTATTTTTTTCTCGATCTTCAAGACGATGTGGTACTAACGGACAGACTGTGGGATGACAAAACAGACAGTTCGAACAACCTATCCCTTCCCTTCCGTTTTTAGAAGAAAGTTAATCGTAACGCAACGGAAGGAAAATAACGGATGGTGTAAACCTACACTAAGGCGAGGTCAAGAGCATTTGCCGCGTCTACGTGTGATATGAGTTCAGTTTGAGCATTCATCTCCTCTTCGCTTTCCTCCGAGCCGATCAACGCTGTATAGAACTGACACTAGCAGATGCTCCCGCACAATACGTTGATATTATTCATGCAATCCACCTATTCTGAACAGAGTTCGGTTTCAATTAGTTCGGAATAGCAGGACTCTACTATACAAATTGGGGAAAAATATCACCAACCTAAATATAAAATTTGTATAA
Source organism: Philaenus spumarius (assembly GCA_018207615.1). NCBI lineage: Eukaryota > Metazoa > Arthropoda > Insecta > Hemiptera > Aphrophoridae > Philaenus > Philaenus spumarius. The sequence continues at coordinate 144,725 of JAGFPH010001305.1, read as the reverse complement.
TTACAGTTAATAAACTATTAAAACACATTATAAACAAATAAAATAACAAAGCCTAAACAATCCTTCCCAGTTTGAACTCACAATCCAACATTGTCTGCAAAGGTATTAGACGGGAGACGTGTTGTAAAAAACTTTTAATGTAGATAGATTGTTTTAAAATAAACAACTTGGCTAGTATTGTTATTTATTTACCTGCATATCAAGTTCTAAACACCGTTGGCCCATCTGGTCTCTAGCTTCTGTGATAGTCTGCAGTTCTGTCAATAACTGTTGCATCTGAGGTAATGAATCCAAGTTTAGACTTGCAGAAAAGCTTCCATGACCGTGAAGCATCTCCAGCTCCTGTATAGATTGCATAATCACTCGTTGAACCGACTCCTCCAGAGACATTATCCTTGTTATGTAATCTGACATAAAAAAGTCCCATTGTTAAGTAAATTATTTGAAAATATATTCAAAATCAAACTATCAACAACAGAGGTGTGCAAAAGTAAATACACAGTTTTAGTTGGTTGGTAATATCCAAGTTAGCCACCTGTTCATTACCATCGGCTGTTTAATACGTTTGTTGCTAACAGCTGGCAATGTTTTCACATTGTTAATGTTGTTATTATTTTACACTTGTGTCATCATGGCTGGTTATATGACCAATGATCAATAAAAGTGGGTTTTGAAAGAATATTGGAAGAAAGAAAACTGTGAAAGAGTTCGAGAGAGATGGTGAGAAGAGTTTGACACACCTCCACTAACCAGATTAAGTATTTATAGACTAAGAGATAAGTTTAACCTTACATTATCTATCTGTAATGCTCCAAAGGCTAGACGACCAATCACTGTCACTACTCCTGAAAACGAAATGATTGTCGCGCAGACCTACGTTCAAAGCCCAAAAAAATCAAGGAAAAGGGCATCTATTAAACTGGCCATTGAACATAGATCTTTAGGACGCCTAATGAAACGGTTATGTTTGAAAATATACATTCTTAGACTTATTCATGGGCTACTGGAGGACGAAACTAATCGTCGACTGCAGTTTTGCGAGATATTGTTAAATGAGGAACTACTAGGTGCTGGAATTATTCCAAAAATTGTTTATAGCGATGAGGCTAATTTTAAGCTTTCAGGTGCCGTCGATAGACACAACTGTGTCTGTTACTGTTTTGATAATCCACCCATAACATTGGAAGATTAGCTGAATCAACCTGGAGTAACAGTTTGGGCTAGCATTTCATGTAAAGGTGTCATTGGACCTGTAATTTTTTATGACACTGTAGACCGACATGCATACAAGATCTGCATTATACCACAAATTAAAATCCAGCAGGATCTCCCGATCTGACACTGATGGATTTTTTTCTTTTGGGGAGTTGTTAAAGATAAAGTGTTTTCAAAGAAACCTCGTGATCTTAATCGGATGGTTGAATTCATTCGCCAAGTTTGCCAAGACATAGATGAAAATAAAGAACTTTGCCGAAAAGTGTGTTTAAGCGTAACTTCAAGGTCACAGCAGTGTGTTGACTGTTTGAACACAAAAGGAAGTAAGCGTAGTGGTCAAGTACAACACTTTTAAGAGATCATTTCTGTTTCTTAAAACTCTTCAAATAGTTTGTAAAAGTTTAGTTTTTGTATAAATAAAACTACTTTTTCTATAAAATATTTAATTATTGTTTGCAAATACCTACTTTTGCACCCCTTCTGTATATCAAACAAGGCGATAATAACCACCTAGGTTTTTCGCCTTTAAAAACCAAAAAAAAAAAAAAATGTATATCAAAGAAATATACAGGCCAAACCAAAATAAGCATGATACTCGAGAGCTAAAGAACACTTTTCTCACTTGAAATATAAAGGCCTGATAAATCTGATCCTACATGGCTAAGCTCTGTTTAGAAGAAAATATTTATATATATTCCATTATGCAACGAGCCAGTATTGCAACTGAACATGATCTGAGTTTTTCGTTTATTTTCCAGAAAGTTAGTTTTTGACCTTATACTTGAAAATACTGGTAAAAATAATAACTTTAACATAAATTGCTATATATCACTGTAAAATGCAGATTACAAAGAAAAATATTTAATAAAATCTCAAAACAGACAAAAAATCATTTTTCCCGTTTAGACTTCCCTAAAACTTAAAATTGTTTCTCTACATAGACCGCCTACACACACCCCTAATTTTGGCAAAGTCCTTCATAGTAATTTCTGTGGTAATTGTTTAATATTACTTTGTCAGAAGCAAATCTTCCCATATTGATATATGTTTCGTATTTATGTATTCTAACAATAAATTAACATGATTCAAGGCCCGGAAAAAGAAATTCACCCTAAAAAAATGAAAAAGAAAAAATAGCCTATAGTCTATAGTTCCAGAATATTTCAAGCAAACCTTCCCGTATTGAGATATGTTATCGCTAATGGACTGCAATCAACAAATAAACATGTCTGAAGAGCCGGAAAGGTAAACAAGATAAGTTAAGTTCGTTTGGGTCAACGAGCAGGTTTGTTAAAAGTGCATTTCAGAGGCGGGCGGTTGTAATCAGTTGATATGGCGTCGTGTAGTAGTTGCAATTTATTTTTGTGCGATAACTGTAGTCTTACATTAACACAGTTTATTGTTAACTGAAGTAATTTATGCTTTGAGTAATATACTAACTTAAATATGTTTACAAATTAGAAACATACTGTGACTAAAGACTATAAGTTAGAACTTCAGGCTAATTTTTTTTATGGTTGTGTTTCTGTCATACATAGACAATAATTAATATAAACTTATATATGTTTACAATGTTTATTAATTATTGTGTATGTATAACAGAAACAAAAGCATACAAAACATAGCCTGAAGTTCTAACTTATATTCTTTAGTCACAGTATGTTTCCAACACCAGTACGCTGATGCAGACGACTTTTAATATACGTTTTCATCAGTATTAAGGATTTCCGGGCCTTGAATCGTGTTAATTCATTGTTAGAGTTAGAATACAACGATGAAAATAAATCTCAAGTAGCGTGTGATGAACCGTCAACAAGCGTCACTAGTTCTTCATCAGATGACGACTTTTAAAGTAAGTTACTCATTCGTATTTCTTTTTTCGGGCCTTGAATTATGTTAATTCATTGTTAGAATATACAAATATAAAACATATCTCAATACGGGAAGGTTTGCTGCTGGCAAAGTAATAGTAAACAATTACCATTTCTGTATATAATATCGAGTATTCTAAATAGACTAGTAGTTCTGTGAACAGTAGACCTCGCTCGTTGAAATAACAGACTACAACTCAGTAAATGCGACGCAACACCAATCGGGCTCCTTATCTCGGCACCCCCTCCAAACTCACTCACAGTCACAGCGGCCACACTGACGTAGCCAGGAAAGAGCAAGACAGCTGGTTGCTCTCTCTCTCTCTCTCCCTCTCCATAAAATTATAATATTTTATGAAGATATCTAAAGAATAAACGTATAAAAAATGGTTAAAATACAAAAACTTGGATGATTTTTACAAATTTGAAGTTTGCGGTCATTTTGTGAGCTTACCTGTTAGAGATACGGAAAAAAATCAAGAAACTAATTTTGTAGAACATAAAATTTGCTACTAGCAATATGCTATTAGTTTTTCAATTCGACTTACGGTCATGCCACAAACTGGCTTTAGAAAAAAGCTTACACTGAGAAACGGTGCGGCCGCCATTTTTATTTTTTTTAAGAGGTTAAAAATGAAAAATGGAAAAAACCGTATATATACAGAGCTCGGCCTAGGAATAAGGAACATTCTTGCAAAAAATCATGACAATCTGTCAAGGCGTTTGGCCGTAATCGTGAGACAGACAGACACACAGACAAAATGCCGAATGGTCGAGCTAAATAGGAGACCTCGCTTCGCTCGGTCAATTATTACCTTGTTTGTGGTTACAGTTAACAGCACAGCCCAATATCAGTTGTAAAAGTCTTCCTAATTCTGTAGCGTCGCCTTGGCCGCCTGAAAAAAACCCAAAGATTACTCTACAAGGAAATAAATGATTACACACATCATTTGTACTTTAAACATACAAATATTGCAACTAAAATAAAGCAGTATATCCTAGTACTGAATACACAGATATTAATTACAGGAGAGCGTCGATAATCCGGATTAATTGTAACTGGGACCTGTTCGGATTATCAAAACATGGGCGTCCATACCTATGGGCAGAGAGGGGCCCCCCCATAGCTCCCAGGGAAAGGAAAATATATATATTATTAATTATAGTCAGGTATTTTTCTTTAAAGAGATTAGCACTAAAATATGTTTTCAATGTTATGTGCAGTTTGATTTTCTATATACTTATTTTATTTTCTAGAAGAGTTCAAGCATGAGCTGCTGGATCACTACTTGGTGCGGCCTCTTGGAGTGTCATAGGTCTTTGTGTATTCACTGACGGTAAAAAGGTACAGACTCAATGCTGTGTGGGTTAATATTTCACCTGAACAGCCAAATTAACTTCCCAAATTTTAAAAGTTTTCTTGGGGAGGTCAAAAATGTCCCTGGACTCCTTTTGCCGAAGGAGGGGAGGGTACTCCTTAACCCTACAACTGTCAATGTTAATGTTTTGCAACGCCAAGTCATTTCGGTGTGTGTGCAAGCATATTTTCAAAAATTCACCAAATATAGTAATTGTATACCAATCCAAAAGTGTTCTGTACCTTTTCTGTAGAGAAAGGTTTAAAAAATCCATACATGTAATTAAAAAATTTATTGATGTAAAATTGTAAAAGTTATTAGCTCAAGAAGCAAAAAATGTTCATTAACGAAAGGAAAAGTTCAACTTTAGGCCTACATAACAAGTAGTAAACATTTTTTGTAATTTTTTCGTAAGCGTAAAAAAGTTTTGTAATTTAGTTCTAAATAGAACTGTATAAAAATATTTATCTATTTCAAATTTCTTATTTTGAAAACACCAGTTTTTATGTTCCAAATACACGATTGCTAACAAAACTAGGCCTATTTGTAACGTAATTTACTAATATATGCTTTGCCCAAAAATGAAATATTATTATAACAAAGTGTAGAGAATAAATCAAAGAATTGAACTGTATACTTGTATATTACCTTAACATAAAAGTGTTTTACTTAAAATCAATTGAATTACAAAAGTGAGATGAAACAAATGAAACCTCGTGTGGACAAAGGAAATTCAAAATATGACCGTTGAAGACAATGGAAACAGCCTTGTTTTGCAATCTCAAGCGGTAGTATGAATTCTGTGCAAATATGAAATTTCAACTGCTGTTTGAATAACACCTAACCAGTCAAATATAGTTTGCTTTACACCCAACGAAAGATTGAACTTTGGTCTATAAATAGATATAAAAAAGTCTATTGAAATAATTCGAATTATAAGAGATATCTCGAACGCAAAATGTGCTGTTTTATTGGTTGAAATCTGACCAATTGCAAGGGTCTACAAAACGCCCCACAACTTTAGAACTATTTGTCAGATTTTTGATTGGATGGCAGTTTCAGATAGGTAAAAGTGTGATGAATCCTTCAGTATATAGATATAACTCAGAAAAATACCGGGCGGGCTGTATTGAGAGACATAGAAACTGTAATTAAAGATAGTTTCGGCGCATTAAAATTCGCGCGACATTGGGTTTTAGAAAACTCAAAAACTGCAACGATGATTACGTATGTAAATATACGTTTTAGAAAAAACTTGTAAACACAAAAGTTAAAGTTTAGATCATTTCCTTTCCAACGGTTTCCGATTTATTGCGATTGAATGATTTTTAGTGGGTGAAATATTCAATACAAGTTGAGTTGTCACAGACTACACAATTCACTACCGCAGGGCGTTGAGACCACTCAATTTGAGTGGTCTGACAGTTTGAGGGTTAACACGTTCACTGCTTCACAAATTTTGTATTTCGTATGCTAGGAGCTAACCTTTTATTTTTTATATTTATAGCCTAAATGAGTAGAAATTACCTTATTTTTTATTTTTGAACCTTTCTACGTAATAATCACTAATATTTTAAAGCGGACGCACATGTGCGTCCATAGCATATGGGCTTAAAATTGGCCAACATACACTGTCGGCGTGCAATGCACTGTGCGTCGGCCGCTTCTCATAGTGTTCAGTGTCAAGCTCACATGTGCGTCCTTAGCAGTGAACGTGTTACGCCCCATACCCCGATCTAGGCCCCCCCTCTCTAGAAAATATCATATGGGCGCCCATGTATGAAAATGTCCGAATTTTTTAATTTATTCCAGGTTCTTTGCAAATTGCTTATGGTGAGAGTACCCCAAGCATATGCAAGCATGTAAATGCTTTAATGGTAATTGTTTTAATGAACTGTACCACTGAAGTTTGTAGTGGAATGATGACCCTGTTGAGTCTGTAGTTTCAACTTATGACAAATATTCACTTCAACTTTTTTTCTGCCGGAATTGAATCCGAATTATTGACGGTTCGGATTTTTGACGTCCGCATTATCAATGCTCTACTGTACTAAGGAAAGTTGACCAATAATATAGTGATTTTAAAATTACAATAATTTGTGTTCGCAATCATACATCTGATCAATATTTTCAGAGAAATTCTGGTGGTAGGGTGACTGTATATCTTGATTTTCACCAGACAATAAACCTTTTCGCATATTTGTCCAGCATAAAACATCTAGAACAGAGTTTTCTGGAACAAAAGTGATGCAATTTTTATTTTTATAAACAAAGATTTAATGAAAAACAAATTTAAAATTAATTCAAAATTTTAAAAAATTGACAGAATGCGTGGTTTATGCCAAACTAAATACGATAGCCCTCTTTTTTCCGTCCCTCAGTCAAAAAGAGAAATCATAAAAAAATGTGCAAGAAAAATTATGCCCTCCTATCTTCAAAAAATTTATTCTGCAATTGTTGAAACTTATAGTTTTAATTAAAATATTAAACCTTTTGCACTCTATTTATTTGAAACTTGGCTGCTCCACCAAATCCAATTAAAATATTACTGTTTGAAGAATTATTTTTGTAAGCCAAAAAATTACTATAAATAGTAAATATAACCTATTATATATCATTTTATATCATTTAATAAGGAAAAAATGTTAAATGTTTAAACAAAATTTTTTCCGTTGAGTAGGCCTATTTTGAATGTAATTGGTCAGAAAAATCAATCAATTATTTTGTTTTGTAATGAATTTAAAAATAATAATAATAGAGTTTAGAGCTTTTAAAATACTTTATTACACTAAATGTGACTATAATAAATAATTTAAAAAATAGTCTTGAGGTTTAACACTTTTTTATTGAGTAGGCCTATTTTGAATATAATAGGCCAAACAAGTAAAAAAATATGTTTTTTATCATGAATTTAAAAGTAGTACCTAATAAAAATTATTAGAGCTTGGAAAATACTTTTTACAGTAAATATGTCTGTTTAAATATGTCAATTGTATTTATATTTATTCAAAAATGTATTTTAACAATAACATTTTTGTGAAATAATGGTAGCCTACATATAGTTTAAACATTTGCTATTTCTAAACACAAAATAAACAAAAACAATATTATTACATTTTTACATCAAAAAAATTTACACTAAAGAGCTTTACAAAACTGCAAAATAATAACGTACAATAAAAATAAATACCACTTGAAAAAGCATAAACAAAAGTTACAAGACGCAAGATAACAGACGATGCTACTTGTATTTCTCGATCATGGCAAACTTCAAAGAGATATAAAATATATTCCACAGCCAATTTAATCTGTCACTGGTTTCTAGACTGTTTTAACAACATTGAAGTCAAGTCTCATTAGACCGAAAACCACAGATTCTACCCTTGTTTAGAAGATAGTCATATTAAAACGTGTGTCGGAATGAGTCCGACAGTGGAGCGCAACGGCAAATTAGCGATGTCGGACTGAGTTCGCCTATGGAGCGCAAAGGTTAATTGGCGTGCATATATAAAGATATTTGTTTTAAAATCAAAACTTCTTTTATTTAATTTCCATGTTTATAGCTTTATAACACCACATTTTAGAAAAAACATGGTATACATTAATAGAAGATATAATAATAAATGGCTCTCCAAAATTATAGTAAAATATTGGAATACTTGCGGGTTAGCATGCTTCATCTGTTCCTGAGAAATTCTATAGTCAGACAGGCAAACACATAAACAAGTGACCCTGTAAAGTTTCCAGTTATTCTTTCTAAGAAATGAAACTCTAATATAAAAGTGCCACCTTTGGCGTAGTTGTGCGGAGGAGAAAGTTCTACCACTATGATAAATTCCATATTAATACATTTAAAAATGGCCAAGGTAATCAAATGTAATAGACAGGGACATATGGATGGACAACAAAGTCTAACCAATAGGATTTTTTTATGTACGTTTCAACCTTCATGGCCGATACATCAGACGTTGGTGGTTTAGGCGGAAAGCGCCATCGTCTAAAAAACTTTTTTGTTTTAGGTAGTAATTAACATGTAATTCTTGTTTAAGTATAGCAACAGTCTTATAGTGAAAGAAACTTGTTAGTTACAGTGACATTTATCGATTAATCAACATTTATTTGACAATTTATCGGAAAATATTTGTAAGTTGTCTTTTTTGCGTAATAGGCCTATTACTATGTTCTACAAAATTTAGGTTTTGACAGAATGGTCCAATTTTTTTGTATGTTTATATGAATGTGTTTGATTAACAAATCACAAATATTTACCATGTGTAAAATATGTTTTTTTTTTTGGAAATTGTTTACTATTAGGCCTACTTTGTCACAAGCGAATCTTCTCATATTGAGATATGTTTGGTATTTATGTATTCTAACAATGTATTAACATAATTAAAAGCCCGGAAAAAATTCACTCTAAAAATTTTGAAAAAAATATAGCCTGAAGTTCTAACTTTCTCTAGTCCCAGTATGTTTCAAGAAAATGTTCCCGTATTAAGATATGTTATATATTTATATATTCTAACATAATTCAGACACGGAAAAAGAAATACGAATGTCGCTTGTTGACGGTTCATCACACACTAATGGAGATTTATTTTCATCGTTGTATACCAGGCCAATTGCTTTATTATTATTTTGAGAAACTGTTTTGTTATACTGTTTAGAAACTTTCTTACGGCTACTATTCAATACAGTCGCAAAACGCTGTGTTTGTACAAGAAATTTTGCAATGTAAGTTCATTTTCTGTAAGGATAATAAACTGCATCAATGTTCGACTACAGTTATCGCACAAAATTTTATTGTTACTACTGCAAGACGCCATAACAACTAATTACAACCGCCCGCCTCTGACTTGCACTTTTAACAAACCTGCTCGTTGACCCACTTATCTTACCTTATCTTGTTTACTGTTCCAACTCTTCAAACATGTTTATTTATCGATTTCAGTCCATTAGCAATAACTTCAGGCTATTTCCCCCCCTTATTTTAGGGTAAATTTATTTTTCCAGGCCTTTATTCATGTTAATTCATTGTTAGAATACATAAATACAAAACATATCTCAATACGGAAAGATTTGCTTCAGACAAAGTAATAGTAAACAATTACCCTTTTTTCATCCCACTTCTACAGTTCAAAGTGAAAAAACATGTTTTCCATACTTTACTGATTAAAAATATAAGCAAGGATAAATATTCATTATTTTTCAAATAATTAGAAAGTAGATTTAGTTGGCTAAAAAAGAAAAGAAACCCATTAAGATTGATCAATAAATACAAATGTTACGAAGTATAATCTAAGAACATACAAATTCACTGATTTAAGCCTTGGCTCTTTTGGGTAGCGCGCCAGGCCCTGGCTGGGAAAGGGATCATGCAGAATCATAAAAAACACTACTAACTGTACTAATGGAGAACCTTTAAATAACTACCGTGGTAGAAATGTGAATCATGTGAAATGGATGATTTTTTACCTATTTTATTAACATCTGGTTTTCCAAATTCCGATAACGGTTGGTTGAAACATTCCTGGTAGTAGTCCATAATAGCTTCTACTATTTTCTTCAAGTTGCTAACCTATAACAGTTTAAGAAAATATAGCCAACAGTTGACTTTTGCACAATAAACAATTAAAAAAAAACTATATAAAAACTCTTGTTTTAACATAAATGTACAGTCTTCATTGTAAAAAACTTACTTTAGGAAGTTACAAAAAAAATTAAGTTAAAAAACTGGTGAGTTTTTAGTATAGCCTACCACTAATTATTTTATCACAGCCAGATTGCCAACCTATGCACAAAAAACGCTTTATGTCGGTTGTACCATAAAGCCTGAAAATGTTTCAATGTTATTAAAATACACAAACTAAAATAAACAGATTTAATGTATAAATTAATAACATTGTAAAAATAAGACAATGACGTGGTTTACCACCATGATAAAGCGTAAACCTAAACACAAAGTTATCTACCACTATCAGCAATATTTCGTACAACACCTAAATCAATCGTAAGCCATACAATGTCATTACTTTGTAAATAAATAATGTTATTTAAAATGTATATGGTTAATTTTCACAAAATATGACAATTTCAGTCCCTTTATAAAAAAAAATGATAAAAAAATATTTTATGACAAAAATTAATTTTTATATTTCTGAAACACTTTTTTCCTTCTCACTAAACAAGTTCCTTTCTGAGAAATACAAATCGGTCACTGTCCTTGACCAGCTATCTCAAATGTTGCATAACAAATAAACAAACAAGGAGATCGATAATCACGGCAAAAACGGCATAGAATAAACGTTTTGGTTATGTGATGTTTCATACATAACCAATATTCGAGCAGAGGACAAGATAAGTATGTTTCTTTTTTCTTATTTAACACTTGTCCGTAAAACAGCTGAGCAAAGACCGCCTAACGTATAAACGCTGCCTTTACGTTCTCAATCACGATAGAATTGGCATGAACAGTAGTCTGTTGGAAGTTTATTAGTGAACTTCAACTGCTGACTTAGTTGAAATAGTTTCAATTTCTTAAATTCTTTGAAAAATCACTTAAATTTAAGGTAACTAATAATAGTAGGCTACCTTAATTGCATGACAAAACGGTCACATAAATAGTTTAAGTATATATTAAAATATTGCAGTAACCAACATGCCTAGTCAGTTGTGCATTGGTTGTCTTTATCCTAAACTCAATAAGACAAACCTATGTTACCTATTAATGCTAATTCACCGAGTTTTACTTGAAAATTATAAAGCGGTCACGTGCAAATCGGTAGCGTGACCGCCGTGGTATATGTGACCGTTTTGTTTATTTACCACTTTGTTTATGTTTTATCTGAAATTATTAAAGATTTTGTTATTAAAGATTGTGCTGTTATACATTAGTTCAAGAAGTTACTTTGCTTTGTTTTTAATATTACATTATTATATTATAGCCAATCAGTACTTTGTTATTATTTTTCAGTTGCTTTATTTATTTCGACACTAAAACCTGCTTACTCCAACCATTGTTTGTTTTAGTTATCAAAACGACAATTTTAATTGTCTTCCAGCATTTTGTAATCACAAATTTAAATCATTATCAAAACAGCCTCGATCTCTACTGCGCAGTTACGATTGCTACAACACGGTCACGATCGCTACCATTCGGTCACGACCGCTACCATCCGGTCACAGCCACACAAATCGGTCACACATACGAAATCGGCAGTATATGTATGATTCAAAATCTAATTGTATAATTTCCATACAGAATTATTAACTGAATGTTATTGGGTATATAGATATTATTTATTATATTTTTAAGCTAACTCAAACTAATATTTTGCCGATTTAGCAAGCGTGACCGATTTGCATCCATTAATGCTTCGGTACACTAAAAGTCCATAAAAAAATAGAAATTCATAAAATTCAGCTCAGCTACATATGAGATAAGGTTCCTGAACATGTTATTTACCTAATATGCTATATATTTATATAAAATCTAATACTTAATTAAAATTTTTTTTTAAATTGTCACATTTTTTGACTTTGACCCATATATAGACCTACTACAAACACCACTAAAGCCACATATTTGTCTTATATTTATATTTGTCTTATATTTTATCGTATATTATAACCTTTTACATAAGTGCTGTTAAAGCTTTAGTTAGTGTTGATATGTTTGTTTAATTTCTTATTTGTTAATTTGTCTTTCAAAAATTCTCCCGCTATGTGTATGTTTTTTCCATAATACATAATTTATTTTTTATTGTAAATTTAACTGCTCCCGGAACCCTTTTTTTCTTACTCTTTTTTTCTCTTTTTGCTATGATTAGCATCTACTTGCAGCCTCAAAACGGGCTTGCTTGCCCTAGAGGTTGCAAAATATTTTATTCCCCATATGGAAACTATTCTGTTATTTTTATTATAAGTTTTATGCTATATTACAAGTAGTTATTTTATTTTATGTTATGTTTAAGTTATGTTCTTATTTTATTATTTTGTATGTGTTTGTATATATTAGGGAATAAAATAAATATCTAAAAAAAATATATATATTTATAAATCATATTTACAATAGAAACTGTGAATAAAACAAGTACAGTGAAGCAAAACTCTATCTCTTACTACCAGTAATAGTTTGTAAAGCTATATATTACAATAATTGTATTTAAAATATAGGATATATACATTATAAACATTATTAAAGTCACATATTTGTCTTATATTTATAAATCAAATTTACAATAGAAACTGTGAATAAAACAAGTACAGTGAAGTAAAACTTTATCTCTTACTACCAGTAATAGTGTGTAAAGCTATATACTATAATAATTGTATTTAAAATGAAGGATAAATACATTATAAACATTATTAAAACTATAAATTTCGGAAATTTAAATATAAAATGCCTACCCTATACTAACATGCCATGTTAACTAGTCTCAAATATATTCATATAACACATCAAAATAATTTTTATTAATAATAAAATCTAGCCTAAACTAACTGAAACCCTCCTTTTCATATCAAGTTTATAGACACTTAAACATAAAGTTACCTCCCATCTTGAATAAAGAGTTGACTTTCTCCTTACCATTACACTAATTAACAATACACCACCTTGATTGATTGATTTATTTATTTCCTTTGCCTCATTCACGGCATATACAGTTCAGCAAAGATGAAACCCCAAAGCAGAATGTGTTTTATCTTTCTGCAATGGTTGGTGCGAGTGCAGGCGTTTTAGTAATAAATTAATCATAGAGGTTTTATAAGTGAATAAGTAAGCAATTCACAAATGATCAATGCTTTGTGTTTATTTAACTAAGTAATCATTTTAATTTCTATAAAATTATAGATATGCCTTAAAACTTTTTTAATCCTTAATTTTACTTTGCATTTTCTTATATTTTGAAACATGGCAAGGATTCATTCAAATTTTCTTCGATTCTCCTTACTTCTTTAAATGTTACTGCTTGGGACATTAATTTATTTTTTGAGACTGGTTTGAAGTGGTTGTAGTACTGAGTACAGTATTTCTGACATTGGGCAAGTTTAAAAAATTGTCTGTTTCCTTTGTAACCAGCAAGAGGTCCATTAGTCATTATGTAAGCCAACATATCAGTAGTGCCAACCTCTTCATATGACAAATCACTGGCAGCAGGGCTTTTAATCATTACAATGGTAATAACAGACCCCCATCTCAATATTTTTGAAGTCACGCTACACGCATCAATAGCAATCCACATCGTGATGGGCTTTGGGGACTAGTCCCTTATGTAATCGATTAGTCGGTTGCTATGGAAGGACTAGTCGATTAAAAAACGTAGACATAATGATAGTCAGAATGTCATTTAAAATGGACCGACTAGAGAAACAGATAGACTAGTGTACAAATGATAAGTATTTATGTCTAGTACAGAGATGATAAAATAGTAATAATTGTACTACTCATGAAGATCGAGTTAACATTTTCGTTTATGATAGGGATGGGTCCATACCAAATTTTTCGATTCTCAATACCGATACCTCAACAAAAAGCAACCAGTAACTCAACTAAGTCTAATTATTTGTAGTAAATACAATCTCAGCGTATGTCCGCGAAAAAATCGATGCCCGAATACAATTTGTGCCAACTTTATAAACTACCATTGTTGAAATACTATAATTTAAAATACAATGACGAATGTCCGCAAAAGAATACGACATCCGAATATTATTAGCGCTAATTTTATAAAACGTCGGCATTAAAACACAATTTAATATACAACAGCGTAGGCCTAAGTCCACAAAAAAACCTACTCCCAAGAACAATAATTTGTTCTTGTTTCTATGAAATACCGGTGTAAAAATTAATTTAAATTACAATGGGTAAGGTCTGCGAAAATGTTATTTAGATGATACTTGTAAAATTCGGATAAAGTGGAAATTAAATGTATTTGCGGGAATAAATAACAAGTAAAACAAAGGCACTTCGTCGGGACTCCACAAAAAACAAATCACGGGTAACGTAAATCCCGAAAATATCCAAAATGTTTTACCATACCTAAAACAAATAAAAGTATTATAGTTTAAATAGTTTTGTTTACCGATTTATAAAATGTATATCATTTCGTTACAGTAGACACCCTAATTATACAGACCCGAAGAAACGAATCCGTAAGTGGTTGACCTTGAACCTACTTTACTTTCCTGTGTACAAAAAACTAATCCGCATGAATAAAAATAAAACAAGAAGGGTTTACTTAACAAACAAAACAATTGCCTCAACATTTTACTAGCGACTAATACATTTTACATACATTTGATGTATTCTCAAACTAAGAAAGTTTTACATTTTTTCCAACTGATATTTATTGTTAATGCTGAATTGGGTTTAAATACAGAGAATGTGATTGCAAATACCGCAGATTACATTCAAAATACGGAGAACCAGCAATTCTGACAATGATATAAATTGAGTATCTCTCGATATAAAGTATCGGTAGTATCGAGAATCGACCCATCCCTGGTTTATGACCTGCAAAAAACTTTTATTCTATACGATATCTTTCTGCAGCCCTCATTTATGTTCTGCGACAATGTCGCACCGTCGCTCGTTGTTCTGCTTTGGGGAGCTGAAGTATACATATGAGTTGTCTTGTACTTAGATTACATATACACAAAATACATCAACATCTTAATAAATACAATATTTTAAATTAGTTTGAACAATAAACATACAATATATATATATAAGATAGAAGACATGATTATGGTTAGTGGTATAGCCTCAAGAACTACTTGTCAAGTACTCTCTCACCGAGTAAAATGCCCGCTCAGTAAGGTAACTTTTTAAGTTTTTTTCAAATTCACACTGAGAATCAATAATTTTTTTAATATATCTCTACATGAATCTCTATACTTCAAATTACATATTAATTTAATTATTTTCTTTATTAGGCGAAAGAATTTTATGGACTCTACAAAATTACCCCAGATGGCTATGCCATATCTGAGGTGCGAGTAAACATAAGCATAATATACGGTCTTAATTGTGGCATAACTGCAAGTTTTTGAGACTGCACGAAGTGCAAAGCACACAGAGTTAAGTTTGTTTAAAAGAGAATGGATATGACATTTCCAGTTTAATTTCTCATCAATAACGATTCCTAAGAGTTTTGAAGAGTCAGTGCTTGTAATAATGGTTTCTAAAAAAAGGCAAAAAAATGTTTACACGTTTTGATCCAAAGTGAATCATTTGTGTTTTACCACTTTTAGTAATTATATCCTTTTTTATGTTTTATCTGAAATTATTAAAGATTTTGTTATTAAAGATTGTGCTGTTATACATTAATTCAAGAAGTTACTTTGCTTTGTTTTTAATATTACATTATTATAGCCAATCGGTACTTTGTTATGATTTTTCAGTTGCTTTATTTATTTTGACACTAAAACCTGCTTACTCCAACCATTGTTTGTTTTAGTTATCAAAACGACTATTTTACTTGTCTTCCAGCATTTTGTAATCACAAATTTAAATCATTATCAAAACAGCCTTGATCGCTACTGCGCAGTTACGACTGCTACAACACGGTCACGATCGCTACCATTCGGTCACGATCGCTACCATCCGGTCACAGCCACACAATTCGGTCACACATACGAAATCGGCAGTATATGTTTGATACAAAATCTTATTGTATAATCTCCATACAGAATTATTAACTGAATGTTATTGGGTATATAGATATTATTTATTATATTTTTAAGCTTACTCAAACTAATATTTTGCCGATTTAGCAAGCGTGACCGATTTGTATCCATTGATGCTTCGGTACACTAAAAGTCAATAAAAAAATAGAAATTCATAAAATTCAGCTCAGCTACATATGAGATAAGGTTCCCATAACTTAAAACCAATCTTCAGTCATTGTTAATGCCAATGACAAGGATTTCTCTAAATCCTCAATGTTTTCTCCAGAAATTGTCAGAGTGGTATCATCAGCAAATAATACAGCTTTAGTTCCACCTACATTATATGGTAAATCATTTCCATAGATCAAGAACAGTAGAGGTCTCAATATTGAGCCCTGGGGAACCCTTCGTGGATTAATTTGCCGAGACGAATTAAAAGATTTACGCGAGTCTGTATAAAATACTCTTTGCCTTCTGTTAGCTAAATAACACCGAAACCAATCGTTTGCTATTCCACGTATGCCATAATTTGAAATTGATTAATTGAAAATGACTGGTATAATTTCAAGACATAATAACACCTGATTACATTCAAACTAACATTCTAATAAAAAATGAAAGTGTACTACTAGATATCTCGTCACAAATTGTTTAAAATTTTGGTAAAGCTATTGCCTACATATATTTATTAATTACGTATATATATATATATATATAATATACAAATTGTAAAAAAAATAATAAAGCCTGAACATTCTCAGTTTGAACTTATAATTCAACATTCAATCGGTTACAATGTGCTAAGGTTGGCAGCATTACTCTCTTTCCTAAAAAAAATGATCGTCGTCTACAAAGATACCAATAGGGAGGCGTATTGTATATTTATTTCCATAATACATAAATGATTTCTTGGTTTAGTTTGGGAATAGGTCTTTATTTTGAACACATGTGAAGCCATGCGAAAGCTAGTAGTCTACAAAATAAACAGATTAAACTTATTTACCTTCAACCTCCAATTGCCACTGTCAGGTTTAATTTTGGAGAGCCATGTATCAGAGAACCATTCTGGGGCTCTGTAAGAAACAATAAAATAGAATATAAGTTATAGACGTATTTTACATATAAACTATTAGGTTAGCTAATTTATTTAATTGTCTATTATAAGTTTCTTCTTTCTTAAGATAAATACAATCTAGAACATCATTAGAAAAAATATCAAACTCAATCGGATGTAATTTGAACACAATTTCATCGTGAATTGCTTTTAGATGACTACTCACATTATCTCTTAATATGAAAAGTTTTTTCCTTTCTTCTTTAATCCAAGATTTAACTGCCTCTTCTTTAGCTTTTAATGCAGATGTAGAATTGCACTTCACTTTTACACTCACAAATTTAGGTGTTAAACCAAACTTTAAACATTCACTATTAAACCACAGATGTTGATTTGTTAGACACTGCTTTAATTTCAACTTTTTATAATTTAAATTTAAATTTTAATTCAACATTTAACCCAAAAATAAATGTAAAGTTATTACATATGGAAGAAAAAAGTAGGAAATTAAATAACCTAGAATGTCTGGAAATTAATAGATCTGTTTTTAAAAATCATACTTAGGCCTATAACTTAAATGACCAAATTTTTCTCAATCCATCCCCCTTGTTAAAACCCATTATGTAACCACACCTTACCCTTGCAGTGTTTACCTTGGCCACATTCCATTGCCCTCCCTGGTCATTTCCATTGTCACTCCCACTCCTTCTATTTTTGTTTGTATGTTAGTTTTAAGATACTTGCTGTATTTCAATTTAGTAGCCTGATGATGCCTAACGGTGAAACATATGTTGCTCAGTAATAAATTATAATTGTGAAATTTTACCAATTGGTTATTTCTATCCCTATTATGGAGTTTCACCAAGTACCAACTGTTTTTACTTTAAATTCTATAATAATTCTATTTGTTTTAGGTCGGCTAAAACATTTTGGGCACTTTCAGGATTTACGTTACTTGTGATTTGTTTTTTGTGGGAGTCCAGACGAAGTGCCATTGTTTTACTTGTTATTCATTCTTGCAAATAGCGACATTTAATTTCCACTTTTTTGAATGACGTATTTTTTTGCGAACATTCGTCATTGTATTTTAAATAATATTTCAACAATGGTAGTTCAGAAAGTTGGCACAAATTGTATTCGGGCATCGATTTTTTCGCGGACATACGCTGAGATTGTATTTATTACAAATAATTAGGCCTAGTTGAATTATTGGTTGTTTTTTGTTGATAGGTATCGGTATCAAGAATCGAAAAATTTTGTATGGACCCATCAATATCATAAACAAAAATTATAACTCGATCTTCACGACTAGTACAACTATTACTATTTTATCATCTCTGTTCTAGTCATAAATACTTATCATTTGTACACTAGTCGATCTGTTTCTCTAGTCGGTCCATTGCAAATGACATTCTGACTATCATTATGCATAAGGTTGTTAATCGACTAGTCCATCCATATCAACAGACTAACGATTACATAAGGGACTAGTCGAATAAACTACTAGTTTAATTAGTCGATTAGCCCATCAAAATGAGGATTGCTATTGATGCGTAAAGCGTGACTTGAAAACATTGAGAACATGGCTGCCTCTGGCGAGCGTGTTGTTTGCACAGTTGCTAAGAAAAATCATTTTACAAAATCTTTAAACTCATTATTTGAGACAGCATAAGGATGATGCAATTATGTACAAATCTACCACCAGCGAAGATAATAACAAATTTTGATATAACTACGGGTAATAAAATAAAAGAAGACAGAAAAAAGTGGTGGAATTGTGATCGATATAGGCCTAATCGGCGAATTGAGGCAAGTACTTCATCAACGAACACGGAGACAGATGATGGGCATAATAATTGTTCTATAATGCCTATTTTTGATAAGTACTCCTCTTCCAGTGTCAGAAGCTATTTGTGAAAGCTGGGGGGTCTGTTATTACCAATGTAATGATTAAAAAGCCCTGCTGCCATCGACTTTTCATATGAAGAGATTGATACTACTGATATGTTGGCTTGCATAATGACTTTAGACTTCCTGATGGTTACAAAGGAAACAGAAAATTTTTGAAACTTGCCCAATGTCAGAAATATGGGTCTCAGTACTACAACAACTTCAAACCAGTCTCAAAAAATAAATTAATGCCCCGAGCAGTAACGTCCAAAGATGTAATGAGAATCCAAGAAAATTTGAATGACTCCTTGCCATAATTCAAAATATAAGACAATTGTAAAGTAAAATTAAGGATTAAAGAAGTTTTAGGGCATATCTATAATTTTATAAAGTATTTTATAGAAATTTAAATAATTACTTAGTTTAATATAGGCACAAAAAATTGATCATGTGCGAATTGCTTACTTATTCACCTATAAATTAATTAAAACTAAAACTAATAAACAACTAATTAATAATTAGTTGGTTAATTTATTACTAAAACTCCGGCACTCGCAGACAGTTTTTCGTCTTACCATCAACCATTGCAGAAAGATAAAACACATTCTGCTTTGGGGCGAGGTACTCTCGGTCCCATTCAACTCGAAATATCGGGACTCTACTGTAGTAATTCTGAATTAATAATTTAACAAAACATTTCCCCCCCCCTTTTTTATAACTTTATGCTTCTTAAAATTACAACATTTTAATAAAACTTATATTCATTAAATTATGGTAACAAAATATACACGTATTATTTATATAAATATAGGCTATAATGTGGTATCAAGAAACTCCCCACGGGGTAGAAAGCATTGAACTTCAGCAACTTACTTTATTTTTAAAAACGATTTCCATATTTTTTTAAACTCTTTAGTGAGTTTGTTCATGAAACGGACTCCAGTCTCAGACGGTAGCTTGTCGAAAGCATTTAATCAGTGCTGCTTGCCACAGAAGTCATTTTTATGACGCGTATTATATGTACATGCACATCAGTGTTTCGAGTCACAAGACTCTTACACCTACTTGTAATGTAAAATTACTTCAAAAATGTACATACTCGGAAAGGTCACAATACCTAACTTTTTAAATGCATCTCTATAAGAATCACGATGATCCGAACGAGCCACAATTCTTACTGCTTTAGTTTTGTAAACTGAAGACCCATTCAGTAATTTCTTTGTTGAATTACCCCACAGAGCAATTCCATAATTTAGGTGAGAAGAGAATAGACCAAAGTATGCTAATTTTATAATGTATTCTGAACAGAACTTTGCCAGTGATCTGAGTAGAAAAGCTACTGAACTCAGATTTTTGCACAGTTCATTAATGTGCTCCGCCCAACACAGTTTTACCAAAAAACCTATAGCCTATACAACAGAATTTTACTGTGAGGTGTTTGTCAATTCAAAATACACAACAGCTATTTTTATAATATCAACAATGCTGTATATAATGCAAATAGGTAAACCACCTTCTGATAAAGGCAATTTTGAACAAAATAACACTAATTTTTTTAGATTAATATCATAAAAAGTTTACCACCTTTGAAAGTAAGCTGCGGAATTTATTAATGAACCTGTAGCTTTATCTCTGAAAAATATTTGTAACTACTATGCTATTACACATTTATTCAGTTAAACAAAATTTAAGTGCTTGTACACTATACGTACCCCTTTGTTTTTCTAAGCCCAAAACATGAAACATCCTTTTGCGAGTACTTTTAGGATCTGTCATCTGTCTACTCTCATAACAAACAAAAATATCATTGTTGCAACTTTCGTTCTACCCATTGCAAATCTTTCAAAGAACACCAAGACTTGTTCGATCAGAGATTTATGTCATCTGACACACTTTTTGATTTGGAACTATAACTTTTGGTAGGTAGGCCTATTATTTTACTAAATAAACTTTTGTATTTTTAGAAATTGCATTATTTTAACAAATAACTGTTTGATATAGCATAAGAAGAGGTCTGTATAATACACAAGTACCAAATTAACTGGTGAATATGTAGTCTATAATTTTGGAAGTCTCAAACAGGCAATGCCTAGGAGACCCTTGATTGTTCGCTGCTGAATACAGATTTAGGCATTTATTATTTCTGGTAAATTGTTATTATTATTTAGGCCAAGAAAGAAATGTTTTTTATTTTGTTAATATTTTGCTGTGGATGTTTTGTATGTAGTAATGAATAATTTTTTTTTTAATTTTAACGATGCCTTTGTGAGTAGTTGAGTTCACAACAATGGTTTCTTCAGCCATGCAGTATAACAGATACAATCTAAAACTCAAGTTGTAAATTAACATAGTAATAATAATATGTTCAATGAAATACAGTGCTTACATTTGGTTCAATGCCTGAGCCATTGCTAAACCATCGGTAAGGTCTTCTAGAGTAACGTGGGGAGCCTCCAGGTCAAATGTCTGCAGCTAAAGAAACAAAATAAGTGTCACAATTTTCAATGAAGATTCTGGTATTTATATAAATTCAAATGTAGCTAACTTGTTTACAAGTTTTAGTTCAAATGTTTATGGTAGTTGGGTTCTAATTTTTCAAACCCTTTTTTGTTTTTAGACTTCTTTATAACTTTTTATTTTCTAATATAAGCCAACACACACACCTATTTATTATTATCTTCTAAAAAAAACCTACTCACTGTTTTCATGTCTGGAAACCAACACACACACCTATGTATTATTATCTTCTAAAAACAAACCTACTCACTGTTTTCATGTCTGGAATCCTCTTTCAGCCTCCCCATTTTTGAATATCATCCTATATTCCAGGGAGGGATTGATATAGAAACGGATCAGGTAATTGTTTACTTTGACTGCCCCAGCCCCAATAGTGTCCAAACTTTTGTGACGTCTTATGTGGGTAATGAACATGAATAAACAAGCAATATTAGACCTCGCTCATGCAAGAATAATAAAAAAAAAACCTAAAAGGTTCTAACCTATAGTACTTAGTCACAGTATGTCTACGTGTATTCAACATTTTTTACATTCTACTGTTAAATGTTGAATACAGGTAAACATAGGCCTACTGTGACTAAATATTATAGGTTAGAACCTTTTAGGTTTTTTTATTATTCTTGCATGAGCGAGGTCTAATATTGCTTGTTTATTCTTGTTCAGCACGTAAATAATGTATAAAAAAAGTTTGGATGCTATAGGGGCTGGGGCAGTCAAAGTAAACAATTACCACGGATCAATTTGCAAGTGTTGACTTTCATAAGTTCAAATCCAATTATTTACATTCACTTGTCCTGCTTGTTATTCTACTCTCTGTCCTTTATTAGCACAGGAAGAGCACAAATTGATGATGTTAAGCAACCAAAAAATTATAAAATAACACTACACTCCATGTTTTCAAATTTTCATTGTTCTATAGACAATGAGGCCTTTAATTGTATTATGTAATTAACACAAGTAGGCCCTATGTGTAGTTATAGTTCTTTTGTTAAATTCATAATACCATGAAAGAAAATGCTCTTTCAGAGTCAAATAATGAAACTTGTCTTTTTAATTCAGACTTTTCCTTCTGATTTAAAAAGTGTGATGTATTATGGTAGGTATACATATGTGTTAATAAACTAGAACCCATTCCCCATGCATAGCCAATATTTAGAGAGAATTTAATACTTTCTAAAATACTTCTTATAAGTTACTTTAAATTAACTTTTCACAAGGAGTAATAATAACTTATGAATATCTGGTGATTGTCAAATTGGGCGTAACTTTACTATTCGACTCTAGCCTAATATTTTTGCAGAAAACGACGTTGTTTTACGTTCTACTGTTAAATATTGAATACTGTGATTAAATAGGTTAGGTTAGAACCTTTTAGGTATTTTTTTTATTATTATTTTTGCATTTCTGTTAGCTCTAGGTTAGCCTAGAGTCGAATAGTAAAGTTGCGCCGTCAAATTGTATCAATTGTTATGTCTAGTACCTAATTAAAATGTAGTAGGCTACTGATATTTTACTGAAACAATAATTAAAAGCAACATATTTAGATCATTAGAGTTAATCAGATGTCAATCAAGCCTAATTTTGCAAGTTTTAAAATTTAGGTTATTATTTATTAAATGATAAACTGAATAACCTAATTTAGGCTACATAATTTATTAAACTGTACGATTTGAGTGCACAATAATAATGTTAAGTTAACGTCTTAAATTATAAATAATAAACAATCCATTTAGGCTCTTTGCGAAATAGAAAACCTTGGAGAAAATCATTTCCAGGAGATTATACAAATTGGCCACAATTAATCCAAATATACGCATTAAAGTTAGTAACGGGAAATAATATTACCACTTACCCATTTTAATAAACTATCACAGAGTTCTTTACCCATAATAAAATATTTATAACAAAAGTTAACCTCTAAGTCTGACAAAATAAAATATAAAGAAACAACAAACAAATGCCAAAGAACATAATTTGTATCTTAGCCATTAGTCACCAAGGTCTACGGTAAACTAAAAGTGACGGTCATGGGTCATGCGTTGGTTCACACAACAATAATTAATAGTGGGAGTATACAAAATATTAATTTAACTCCATGTCCATACGAACTATTCTTTATTATACGCAAAAATAATGTACAAAAGGGGGGGGGGGAATGACATAATTACATTGTGAAAAGATAAACCTTGTTGGATATTTTTCCATGGGTTTGGCAAAATAAAAAATAATTTAATTTTGTTTTTAACTTAAAAGTAGCATACGGTACCTTATTCAAATGTTTTTTTAAGTGATTGTACATCTAAATCTAATTATTTTTTTAAGCCATAGGAATTCGAGTTCATACTCAAATATAATAAATTAAAGCACGATTATCTAGTCATATATATTTTCTTCAATAAAATATAATATTTCTGTAGTTACAACTTTTTAATTTAAGTGAATTGGAAATGTTCGTGAAAAAAGCGCAGTAGAATTTAATTATTAATAGTTTGAAATAACAATACAAATTTTAAACGAATCACAAATTAATTATATTATTTAACCCCTTTTAATAAAATATACTCTAGAACAGAATAGGGAAAGTAGTACAAAGAGATCTGACAAATTCTATCGTTTGTTGTTCTGTTAGCAGACATTAACAAAAATGCTCTTAATCACTTAGAGTTCCAAATTTATTGAATTATTATGGTTTGCAATTTAATTCTTTACAAATATGAAATACTGTATTATATAATAAAAGAAAAGGAAACTACCATCGATATTTCTAATGAAGAGTAGAAAAAATCGACATATATATCGATATATCTTTGCGTCACTAATGTCAGAATGTCACTATTCGCCAGAGTCAGCTGACAGCTGTTTGATTGTTCATGGACACTTGGACAGGAGTTAATTTATTATACATTTTTAGCATACTTTTTTTAATTATTGTTAATGTTAATAGTTAGTATTATTGATCAAAGTTTACTTACTAACCTTTGGATGAATGATAGAATATAATCAATATGGTAAGTTTAAAATAGTATTATTTATGTCTTTTTGCGTTTTTTGTTTACACTTTCTAGATCCACCTGTATGATAAGAATTGCCATTTACAAATTTACATAAAATTTACATTAAGCCTATCGACTTATAAAGATAATAATAACAAGTTGACACAAAAAATGTATTGAAATCAACTAATTCAACAAACGTGTTTCTTCTTAAAATTAGTTTTCTCTAAATTAAATTAAATTCTTCCCAATGTTACATAATTTTTATTTAAATTGCCTGTTTTTTAGTAAAACCAATGCATTCTAGCATTGCAAGATAGTATAGTCCTGTTGGTGTCGCATTGGTCCCAATACAACTGTCAACTGTCCAAGGAACGCAAGGCTACCAATAAAATCTGATAGCCTTCTGGTATACGATAGAAGTTTCTCTATGTAATAGAAATTGTAGGAGATTATCGGTATTTATTTACTTTACCTTGTCAAACGAAACTACTATAAACACACAAACCTGAACTTTTTTCTTAATAAATATAGTATTTATACACTTCACTGATACCGGGAAACCAATATTTAACCATATTCAACATTTACAACATTAAAAACTTTCAAATCAAAAGTTCGTTATGGAAATTTACATTGTAAAGTGCCGACATGTTTTTCTTACCGTCCTGACAGCGTTGCCGGATTGTTCTTGTTCTTTTTTGTGTAGAAACGAACAGTTTAGGCAACTCATTCTAATTATAAATAGTGTGATAATACGACGAAATATTATAATTAGGCTATATAAATATTATAATCATACTGTTATCGGCAAAATACTGTGACTAAACAGTTTAGGTAAGTCCTCTAGTTTTTTTTTATTCTAATTATATAAAGTGATAATACGACGAAATATTACAATTATACAAATATTATAATCATACTGTTATCGGCAAAATACTGTGACTAAACAGTTTAGGTAAGTCCTCTAGTTTTTTTTAATTCTAATTATATAAAGTGATAATACGACGAAATATTATAATTATACAAATATTATAATCATACTGTTATCGGCAAAATACTGTAACTAAACAGTTTAGGTAAGTCCTCTAGTTTTTTTTATTTTTATTCTAATTATATAAAGTGATAATACGACGAAATATTATTTCTCGAATGAGGCAACCTTTACTATCTAGTTACCTTGATTTATACACACCTTAATTAATTAGTACAATAACCTATTGTTCGATTTGGCAACGTTGATTAATTTCCATTTTAAATACGCAGTTAAACGGTACTTTCTATTGTTTGATGCATTTGTTTACGTAATTATGTTTGTTACATTATTTTCACATTTTCTTGCTTCGTGGATACTTTTGGGGTTCATATTGTTTAGTTTATTTAATTCTTACATGTTTGGTGTATGTGAAGTGATTTATTTTGTTATAATTACGTCAAATATCGCGGAAAAGTCGAAACTTAACCTATACAATTTCAAGTTTTATTTCTTTCATAACTCCTACAAATATTATTTCCCGGGAAAATTTTTGTTGTTTCTACAATCAGTTAGATGTGTTCTTTCATGTTATATCAAATGGTAAAAATTTAGAACAGCTTGACCAGAGGTTTTTTTAAAATTTCTTCATATTATGAAAGAACACGTTAAACTGATTATAAAAACATGGAAAATATCCGCGGGAAATAAAAATTATAGAAATTATGAGAGAAATTAAAGTAGAAAATATAGAGGTTAACTTCAGTATTTTTTTTATATTTTAACACTAAATAAAAGAAACAAATCACTTAATACACCAAGAAATATCAATAATAACTTCACTAAACAAAATTGATGAAAGAAATCACGAAAATATATGTAGATATTTATATAACTTTCCAAAACTTTTAGTTTAAAAACAATAACAATTGTCGTTAAGAAATTACATTGAATACCAGTATAAAAGAAGAAACTTATCATTTCTGATTGCCAACGTTGCCACATTGAACATATGTAATAGGAAAAGATGACGCAACAGTATAATTATAATATTTCGTCGTTATTATCACATTATGTAATTAGAATAAAAAAAAAACTAGAGGTACTGACCTATACTGTTTAG
>JAGFPH010001305.1:101537-115187 GCA_018207615.1 Philaenus spumarius | reverse complement strand
TTTAAAAACAGTTACTATGCAATTTGACAACGGTAACTATGCAACTCAACAACGGTTACTTTGCAATTTAGAAGAAGTTACTTTGCAATTTATAACGGTTACTATGCAATTTGACAACGATAACTACGCAATTTGTCAATGATAACTATGCAATTTTACAACGGTTACTATGTAATTTGACAGCAGTAACTATGCAACTCGACAACTGTTACTTTGCTATTTAACCCTAGAACTGCCAAACGTCGATAATCGATCGTGACCAGTCAGGAACAGTCATCACGGATCAGTTGTTTACATACATTTGTATGGTAAAAGGGATTGATGTTGTTTGTGCGCGTAAATCTATTCAGTTTATTTGAGTGAAATTTTGTATTAATATTTAGTTGTTTATTTATTATTTAGTTGTAAATATTATTGTGAGTGATGGATCGTACCATATATATCAGCTTCGTACCATATATATCAGCTTCGTACCATATATATCAGCTATTTTTTTTTTGTAATCATTTTTATTTACATTAGTAATTTTTTGCCCGTTTCTATGGTTTTTGTCTTGTTCTTCTTTTTATTGTTCTAATTTATTTATTTATAAAAAAAATGCTATAAACTATATATTTTCTTTTTCTGCATAAAATAATGAATAAAATGGCTATCTCAGAATATGTGTAACAACCTCGAGCTTCCATGTAGATATAGGGGTCATGTCAATCTTTATTTTTTACAAAACAAAATTTGAAACTATTCAGGCTATAATTTTTTTCCGGATATATTGATCTAAATGTTATGATATCTACCAAATAGTACACATTATGAGGACAAAATTGATATATAATAATACATTTTTTGTCCCATATAAATATTTTTTACGATTTTTTAACTAAAAGCTTGCAAAAGTGTAAAAACGTGCCCGGTACTACAGAAACAATGTATTGGCAGCTCTAGGGTTAAAAACAAACCATGCAATTTGACTACTGTAACTGTGCAATTTGACATTGGTTAATATGCAGTTTTTAATAACTGTAACTATGCAATGGGACAACGATAACTATGCAATTTGACAACAGTTACTATGTAATTTGACAACGGCTACTATTCAATTAGACAACGGTTACTTTGTAATTTAAAAACAGTTAATATGCAATTTAACAACGTTACTGTGTAATTTGACAACGGTTACTATGCAATTTGATAACGGTAACTATGCAGTTCTACAACTGTTACTATGCAATTTGACAACGGTAACTATGCAACGCGACAACGGTTACTTTGCAATTTAAAGACAGTTAATATGCAATTTGACGACTGTAACTGTACAATTTGACAAGGGTTACTTTGTAATTTGACAACGGTTACTATGCAATTTGACAACGGTAACTATACAATGGGACAACGGTAACTTTGGAATTTGACAACAATAACTATGCAATTTGAAAACGGTTACTATGTAATTTGACAACGGTTACTATGCAATTTGACAATAGTAACTAAACAATGGGACAACGGTAACTATGGAATTTGACAACAATAACTATGCAATTTGGCAACGGTAACTATGCAATTTATCAACAATAACTATGCAATTTGACAACAGTAACTATGCAATTTGACAACGATAACTATGCAATGGGACAACGGTAACTATGCAATTTAACAACGGTAACTATGTAATTTTACAACGGTTACTATGCAATTTGACAATGGTATCTATGCCATTTGACAACGATAACTATGCAATTTGACAATGGTAACTATGCAATTTGACAACGATAACTATGCAATTTGACAACAATAACTATGCAATTTGACAACGATAATTATGCAATTTGACAACCATAACTATGCAATTTGACATCGGTAACTATGCAATTTGAAAACAGTTAAAATGTAATTCGACAACGGTTACTTTGCAATTTAAAAACAGTTACTGTGTAATTTGACTACTGTAGCTGTGCAATTTGACAACGGTTACTATGTTATTTGTCAACGGTAACTATGCAATTTGACATCGGTAACCATGCAATTTGACAACGGTTACTTTTCAATCTAAAAATAGTTTTTAAATTATTAAGTAACCGTTGTCGAGTTGCATAGTTACTGCTGTCAAATTGCATAGTTACTGTTGTCAAATTGCATAGTTATTGTTGTAAAATGGCATAGATAGGCCTACCGCTGTCAAATTGCATAGTAACCGTTGTCAAATTATATATTAACCGATGTCAAATTGCACAGTCACAGTCGTCAAATTGCATAGTAACTGTTTTTAAATTGCAAAGTAACCGTTGTCGAGTTGCATAGTTACCGTTGTCAAATTGCATAGTAATAGTTGTAGAACTACATAATTACCGTTGTCAAAGGCATATTAACTGTTGTCAAATTACATAGTAACCGTTGTCAAATTGCAAAGTTACAGTCGTCAAATTGCATATTAACTGTTCTTAAATTACAAAGTAACCGTTGTTGAATTGAATAGTAGCCGTTGATAAATTACATAGTAACCGTTATCAAATTGCATAGTAACCGTTGTCAAATTGCATAGTTATCGTTGTACCATTGCATAGTTACCGTTATTAAATTGCATAGTAACCGTTGTCAAATTGCATAGTTATCGTTGTACCATTGCACAGTTACCGTTATCAAATTGCATAGTAACCGTTGTCAAATTGCATGGATACCGTTATCAAATTGCATATTAACCGATGTCAAATTGCACAGTTACAGTAGTCAAATTGCATAGTAACTGTTTTTAAATTACAAATTAACCGTTGTAAAATTGCATATTAACTGCTTTTAACCCTGGAACTGTCAGACTACTCAATATGAGTGGTCGTGGGGGCGTGGCACGTGAAAACGATCAATTTTGACAACTCTACTTATAATGAATATTTCACCCACTAAAAGCTATCTAATCGCAATAAATCAAAAACCGTTGGAAAGGAAATGATCTAAACTTTAATTTTTGCATTTACAAGTTTTTTCTAAAACGTATATTTACATACGTAATCATCGTTGCAGTTTTTTAGTTTTCTAAAAGCCAATGTCGCGCGAATTTTAATGCACCAAAACTACCTTTAATTCCAGTTTCTATGTCTTTCAATACAACCCGCCCGGTATTTTTCTGAGTTATATCTGTATACTGAAGGATTCATCACACTTTTACCTATCTGAAACTGCCATCCAATCCAAAATCGGACAAATAGTTCCAAAGATATGGAATTGTCTGTAAACCTTTGCAATTGAGCAAATTTCAACCAATAAAACAACACATTTTGCGTTCGAGATATCTTTTATAATTCGAATTATTTCAATAGACTTTTTGATATCTATTTATAGACCAGAGTTCAATCTTTCATTTGGTGTAAAGCAAACTATATTTGACTTTTTAGATGTTATTCAAACGGCAGTTGAAAGTTCATATTTGCACAGAATTCATACTACCGCTTGAGTTTGCAAAACAAGGCTGTTTCCATTGTCTTCAACGGTCATATTTTGAATTTCCTTTGTTCGCACGAGGTTTTATTTGTTTCATCTTACTTTTGTAATTCAATTGATTCTAAGTAAAACACTTTTATGATGAGGTAATATACAAGTATACAGTTCAATTCTTTGATTTATTCTCTACACTTTGTTTTAATAATATTTCATTTTTGGGCAAAGCATATATTAGTAAATTACGTTTCAAATTAGGCGGTTTTGTTAGCAATCGCTTATTTGGAACACAAAAACTGGTGTTTTCAAAATAAGAAATTTGAAATCGATAAATGTTTTAATACAGTTCTATTTGGAACTAAATTACGAAACTTTTTTACATTTACAAAAAAACTACAAAAAATGTTTACGACTTGTTATGTAGGCCTAAAGTTGAACTTTTTTCCTTTCGTTACTGAACATTTTTTGCTTCTTGAGCTAATAACTTTTACAATTTTACATCAATAAATTTTTTAATTACATATATGGATTTTTTGAACCTTTCTCTACAAAAAAGGTACAGAACTCTTTTGGATTGGTATGCAATTACTATATTTGGCGAATTTTTGAAAATATGCTTGCACACGCTCCGAAATGACTTGGCGTTGCAAAACATTAACATGGACAGTTGTAGGGTTAAATTGCAAAGTAACTGTTGTCAAGTTGCATAGGTACCATTGTCAAATTATAGTAACCGTTGTCAAATTGCATAGTAACTGTTTTTAAATTGCAAAGTAACCATTGTCGAATTGCTTGGTTACCGTTGTCAAATTGCATAGTTACCGTTGTGAAATTGCATATTTCTTCATAATATTTTTAGTAAGTTTTACATGCTTAAGAATTGGTTTTGTTTCAGACCACTGGTATATAGGCCTATTAAATCATTTTATTTGTCAAACACTTAACAAATCAGAAATTCTCTCATGCGAAACTTATTCCTTTCACAAGTACCGGTATTCTTTTTTCTCTATCAAATTATGTTTTTTTGTGATTGCCAAGCGCCTCCAATAATCTTTATTGTATTTATTTAAACCAAGTTTACTTACAACCACTACAGTACATCTCTTGCAAGAATAAAATATAAAGGCTGAATAATACGAACAAGAAGTTTTTGTTTATTTGTTTTCGCCTTCTCCCCTTGTTTTGTGTTTCATCTCCAATAACAGAAAAACTGCTCGCTATCAAGCATAGACAACATCAAAACATGTTATGTAATAATCTTTTATCTTTACCAACTCCTGTTGAATCAACATATAGTTTGTTATATAACACGAACATGGAAACCATAATATTTTATAGAGCCATTGGATCCACAATAAAATTAAATGGTTGTACGTATGCTAACAAGTAAGCCTACAAGTCTTGTATTTTATTAAAATAAGTTTTATTCTGTTAACTAAACCAAACTATAATTATATATTTACCTAACCTGTTATAATTTTCTACTTGATGTAACTTGATCAACATGTAGAAATGGAAGGACATATACGTGCACTGGCTACCTCCAAAATACCATCTGGTGTATATATATATTAGCTATTTCATTATTAAATTACTATACTCTTAATGGACTACACCCACCTTATTGCTGTTTCACTTGTATATATAACTGCAGGACACATTGTCGTCAAATATAAAATCTTTGAAGCAAGGCTCCACGTCACACCACACACACAAAAACACAACACAAAATCCTTTGAACAATACAGTAAAATATACACAAACACGACGTTTCGTGAAGAAAAAATAACACTTTGCGTCCTCAGGTGATGTAAGTCCTAGATCTTAGCGGATGTTTTTTGTCGCAACCTTTCATTATTCATAATTTAATTCACAAACTATCCCTGTATAGCGGCATAAATTTACTTTACAACCCCCAGCTGATATGTTTGCAGACAACAACCTTATTTTTGAGGAAATAGAGTAGTGATGCCAACCTAAGCACATTCTACTGTTTATTGCTGGTAAACATCAATTAGGTTGTTTTGTATAACAGAAATGCAAGCATTAAAACAAAAATATCCTCAAGTTCTAACTTACAGTCTTTAGTCATAGGTTATAGGGAAGTTATGGGGTTACAGTCTTTAGGGAAGGTTATGAATGCGCTGGAACAATATGAGATTTATAAAGCTTTCAATTAGAGCAAGGGACATTGCTTAGGGAAAAACAAAACTTCAACTCCAACATATTGTTTGACATAATGATAGACATCGCAGAAGTAAACACAGATAAGAACCATGGCCAAGTATAACACAAGCAGTCTAGCCGATCACATGTACATCGAAATTTGCGAGTGTATAGTAGTGTTGCCTACTCGTATGTAAAAGAGTTTTTTAACGTTGCATAGTGTGTTTTTATCTTTATAATTAATGACAAAGGTCAATGGTTTCTAACATGAAAATGGCTGAATAGCATAAACGGCCGCTGAAAATAGACTATTGGACGGTAAGCTCAACAAGTTATGATTAGTTTATTAGTTGTCTTCTAGTATTGATGAAGTAAATCGAAATGAATATTAGAAATCACAGATAGGCCTTGTAGAGAAAACGTTAATGTTATTAAGCATGTACTGTGCAATCACAATACCCCGACTATAAGTAGGCCTACTCTGAATAACATAAAAAGAATAGGAAATACAAAAGTTTTGTACACATTTGGTCTATAAAACCTAATAGAAGTGGAAAGGCAGCTTAGACAGTTCAAATACAAACACTCAATTTAATGGCCCTTGGCCTATAACAGAGGGAGGGAATCTTCCAATCATTTTAGATTAACATAGACAGGGAAAAGCAGCGTATAGTGCCAGGTTCATGGATAGCCAGTAACTGGGTTCCAACTGTAGCAGACTTGGCGAACACCTTCATCCTCTTGGCCACCCTGCTTCCCTAACAACAACAATTACAATACATGTTAAACATCAAACAAATGTAATTAAGTTTAATAAAATAGATTATGAGTACTGTTTATAGTATATCTTAAAAATATATTCTGTAAGTTAAGGAATAAATAAAAGTTATAGAATACTAGTTCATTAGAATGTTGCAAATTATATAAAATATGTATCTACTCTATAATTATCTACAATAGCCTAAAATATTGTAGGTCTGCGTGTTACAATATCTAGAATTACAGTACTGAATATCGGATTGTTCTTCGTCTTACAGTTTACAATTTCAATCTTTAAAATTCATATCTTTGTGAGTTCAAAGTAATTACTTATAAAAAATTAATTTTGTAATTGAATTAATTAAACATTGACAAACAAAATTATATTAACCACAGAGGTTTGCAATACTGTAATTATTTTTTCTAAGTAATCAAGAAATGTATTTAAAAGTTAAAAAGAAATCGACAAAAAATCATGTGTAAATTTTTTTTACCGTTGGGCCTAACCAAAGACCAAACCCCTTGTCTATTGCCCCGCCCTCCAACTACAAGTAAATATCACATGATGCAATGTGGTTGGTATATAACTACAAAATTAATTAGTTGTAAGTTTAAAATTTTAAAACGCGTGTGTAGGCTATGTAATGTATTGTATCATTTAACTACACAATTATTGATAACCAAATCAGTTTGTAGATAACTAAGTCTGGTTTTCAAAGATTTATTGCTTTGGCATTAAGATTTTTAAAAGGTTTTTTTTATCTAGTAAGAATGTAAACCTCAATAGTGATTCATAGTAATCAACCGTCAGCTGTTTAATTTCATTTATTTTACAGCCATGGACATATTCAAAATCTTTGTGTGCGTAGTAAATATCTACACACACAATAAAAATACCTACACAATAAATCCAATAAAAAACTAGATTGGTATTGATTGTTGATTGTATTGACTAGGATATTCTTACACTGTTTATGTAATGAATGCGTATTTTACACGAGTGATACTATTTTATTTACAGGAAGGCCAGAGCAAAGAGAAGGATGGTGTTTGGACGACACAGAACATCAGACAAGAGTGCAACAACTGGACTCTAGAAGCTGATGCAGAACTGTTAAAGCATCTGCAGCAGTTTTCACAGGTAAAGACTGGCCTGGCATGTGTTGCTCGTGTAACAAATTCAGAATCTGTAACTATTTCAGATTAAAATTTAAATAAACTTTTAGTGACGGATCTAGAAATTTGTTTTGGATGGGGCTTGCATTAGCAATACCATAATTTACCTAACGGGTATAGATGGATAATTTTTGTTAATTTTTAAAAGGCATTTCTATAAAATATAATCTATCTGTATTATCTATTATATTGTTCTATACAACTTACTGTCTCAAATAAAATGCACTACATTTGTAAGCCTACCTACTTTTCTGCAGGGAAAATAAATTAAATTGTTTACGACAAAACGCAACCTAACCTCATATACTTCTGAAATGATTATCACTCACAAATATAAATCAACACAGAACAAACGTTTTTGATGTTATTTAAAATGACCATCCAAAGGAAATAATCAGCTTATATCATCTTTTCCCTTAATTATTATTATTACAAATAAAGGTAAATCAAATAATATTACAAATGTCTCATTTTCAGTGATTATTAACAGAGGACATTTCATGGTAAAAATAATCCCTCGTTAATATTAGGTCTATCAATACAAATCTGAAAATTTTAACCCTAAACGTGACAAAAGACTAACCAATCATTTTTTAAATCAAACTATGTGTATTGAAAATTATATTTAAATAGGTCATATATTATACAGAGTGTTCATACTACATTACAGTATGAATATATATATGAAATATAAAAAGTTGTGAAACAAATGTCGAGTAAGCAAGAAAAGCAGAGTTTTCCACTCCTGTTTTATTGAGTAAATTTAGTTGTGTAAAAAAAGTTACATCTCTGCATAGGTCACTTCTTCTTCCAAACAAATCTTTTTTCCGATTGGCTCTGCCTTCTACCAATAAATATAAATATTTAGATATTTAGGGCCGGTTCAGGAATTCAGGTTTATCTTTAGTCCGGGCTTAAATACCAGTTCAAACCGGTATTTGAGCTACAG
This sequence comes from Philaenus spumarius, assembly GCA_018207615.1. Lineage (NCBI taxonomy): Eukaryota > Metazoa > Arthropoda > Insecta > Hemiptera > Aphrophoridae > Philaenus > Philaenus spumarius. Next base: position 106,711 of record JAGFPH010001305.1, on the reverse strand, counting down.
TTTAAAAATTGACTTCAGGAGCTCGGGTTTAACGTTATACTCGGCCTAAAGATAGTCCCGGCTTAAAGGTGGCAGGGATAAACTAGAGCTTAAGAAATCGGCTTCAGGAGTCCACATAGATTTAAACCTGAGTCTAAAAGATAAACTCGTGGGTTCAGGAGACCAAGTTCGCGCGTAAAAAGATAGCCCGAGACTAAAAAAGAGCGATTTTAAGCTCCAACTTAAACCCACTAGGGGGCAGGTTTAAGTTGGAGTTTAAAAAAAGAATAGTATTTACATGATTATTTACCGTAATATTGTAAAAAGAGTTGTATTTTCGTCATCAGGATTAATTTCTACACACATTGGTAAAAATAATATTCACAAAAAAAAAAACAATATTTTTCATAGTTTTTTACAGTGTTACTATAGAAAAACTGCTGTTTCTCAGCTATGGATAAAAATAACTTTCTTAATTTAGCACAAAATTATTATGTATATAAAGGACTAGTAACAGGAACTACGTTTATAAGGAGGCATACACATATTGCATTACGTAATTACATTATCCCTTTACGTAACGTAACCCAGTAAAACAATCTTTTTATGTAATTTTAACCGTAAAAAGTCAAACTAAATCTCAATATGATACAAATTAGTCAAAACTACCTTTACTTATGTATTGATTGATAGGTTTAACCATTCACATTTCAACATATTTAAAAGGAAAATGCAATGGCGAAAGAAATGTACTTTCATATAAATGCATATGCAATGTAATAATAATTCGACCACGCAGCTGGACTGCTGACGTGAGTTGAGAAAATTTCCAAAATTAAGTTTATATGCCTATGTTTTAGGGTTTCAACCAACAATTTGGGAAATAGGTCTACTCATGAAGGCGTTGAACAGCTGTCTGTGTGTACGCAATGTATTAGTAGAATTTGTTTGCGCCTAGTGGCCTCGCAAGTTTGCACCACTTGGCTACTTTTATGGTATTTTACATTTTGATCGATTTTGGGGGAACCAAGCGAGCTATAAGGTCGCGTAAAAAAACAAAATGTGCAAAATAACATCCTACATTTATATTTTTAGAAAAAACTGTAACAAAATTTCATTCTCGTAGTAAAAATCTAAAAAAAATAGTTACTTCCGGTCAAAAACGAACTTCCGGTTGTTGGATTTTTTTGGCTAACGAACTCGTCCGAGCTACGTAGACAACCAACACGTGTACCAAATTTGGACCAAATCGGACTTAAAATGCGGCCGCTAGAGTGCGAACACATATATACATATATATATGAATTTTAATGACACCCAAAACGTGTTCTGGGGACCATGATCGGTGCTCATTTGCTACTCCCGACCTTGAGTCTCACCATAAGGGCCACTGCAATAGCTCATTTTTCCTATGGAAATTCGCTAACAAGCTAGTAATATAATAGTGTACATAACAAAACAAAAAATACTTTAAACACAAACTTAAAATCTTTTCCTTTACAAATAAAAATACACTTTAAAAAATAAAGGAAGTAAACAGTCCTAACAAATAGTTTAGTAGGAAACTATTATTATTTAATACATAATATAATATTAAAGAAACAAAATAATAAATAAACTGAAGTGATTAGCATAGTTTTTAATGAGAATTTGAGAACGTTTTAGTTTAACGGCGTTTATTGCGTTAAAGATTCACTCAGTAGATGAACAATTGTTTGCTCTAAGGTTTATCTAGGTTCAATGCCGATAGATAGTGGGAAAGATACTGGAACAGGTGAGTTTTGAAGAGCATTTTCTTTCATTGTCACCCAGTAGCTCCACTCTTCTCCTTAAAATAGCGTAAACAATATTACAAGAATAACGCCATCTCACGTCTACGGGTTTTCTAAAGAAACTGACCCAAAACGAAGACACAGATGTCAGCAGGGTTATAAACACCCTCCCCCCACCCTCATCATATTGTTTAAAGAGCTGTTTGATAACGAAACTGACAGAAGCTGGAGAGTCTGGCACGATGCGCCCAGGGTTAAGCCGGTTCTACACGATGCTACAAACACCTTCCAACGTTGGACGTTTGATGGTTCGCCACATCGTGTGGCCGTTGTTCAAACCTACGAGCATCCAATAGCGAGCGTCGAACGTTCGCATTTGACCATGTTCCGGCTGATGTCGGTATTCTTGCACCGAGTCAAAGGGATGCCTCCAATGTTTGAAGGAAAATGTTCGTTGGTTCGACTCAACGGCTACACGACTCGTTCATATGAAGCACTATTTACTCTTCATTTTCATTAAATACCTGTCTTGTTTAGGTTTATCTTTGCGTTTAGTTTTTAATCAGTAATATTATTCATTTACATTTTCTCAGGTAGCCTAAGTAGACTACAATTTATATTTCGTACTAGTAAGTTCCCATGAAATATCTAAGATTAATGAGATACTATACATTTAAAAAATATAATTTAAAACATTTGCTATTTAAAAACAAATATTATTTAGGCCTACCTAAATATGATGTGGGGCTTTTTAACTCGTTAAATGTGTACAATTAAAATATATATTATTGTAGACTATCATTTTCGTCCATTTTTGCAACTGGACGAACGTTTGTACCAAACTGTTTTCTTAAGTATTGGATCAAACATTCGATTTACCGTGTAGCAGGAACATTCGTTGTACCAGCTATCGAACTTACTTGTCTCAAACGTTCGGTCCAACATTGGAGCGAGTATTCGTAGCATCATGTAGAACCGGCTTTAGCAGGTATTTTCTGTCGCTGCCAACGTTACCAAACAAATTCCCAGCGTTTCCCTCACATGTAGGCCCAGTCTTACTTTAAGCTTGGGCTATGTTAAGCTCGAGCTTATCTCATTTACGCTCGGACTCTTGAACCCAATTTTTAATCGCAGGCTATTTTAAGCCGGGACTAACATTAGACGCGGACTATATAAACCCGAACTCCTGAACCGCTCCGTATACAAGCAATGACACCAGAATTGAAGTTGACCTGTGTTTAACAGCCATGAATTAGATAGTGTAAATCAGAATCTAAAACCTAGTTGAGTTGAATACAACTTTGAATTCATAAAAAAGTCTTTAGTAATTTATTTTTAATAAAATATACAAGTAGCAATAGACCACGGAATTTATAGTTAACGAATCAGTTTAGACACTTAGATTTAACCATATCCTACAATATGCATCTGATAAACCTTAAGAAATAAAAAAATCCAATTATCCCAAAAATCTAATTTGAGGAATAGTTTAAAAAAATGTTTAAATGTTAACATAGCAAGGGTGTTAAGTAATTTTAAAAGTAAAAATTTTAGCACACCTTGACCTTTTGTAAAATGACGGCCTTACATGTACAAAGTTTGGTTTTTGGTTAATTGTATTTATTCTCATAAACTGAAATTTTATCAACCATTTCTGCTAAATTACTTTTGGTGCAGAGGACCGATGCTTTTATAGGTGTCCTCAGGCATCCAACTCAACAAATTACAATATTTAATATTTACTAATACAACTTTTAAACAATGAATTTCAGCACTTTTTCACATTCCAACATTTAGGAGTTTTGAGAAAATAGAAAGCTTATATAAACAACATTTCAAATGATAATGTGTGTGGTATATTAAATGAAAGAGCTCTGACTTTGGCCATATCTAGAACTGATTCAAAATAGTGGCAAAAACGTAATTTTACATTGTTGAAGGTCCCTTCATTTTGTTAATGAATGGGAAATGGAAGGAAGCAATAAATAAACTCAAATTAGTCTTTATTATTCTTGAAAAAGTATAAATTATACTGTGAATAATCTATTTATGTATATATAAGACACTGCTAATCACAAAACCTCTGTAACCTCCCTTGGGTAATAAATATTTGTCAAGAAAGATTTTTGCTAATTCATTCTCTAACTGCCAAAATCTTTAAAAAAAACCATTAAAAGTATAAAACATTATTCCTCCCAAACCAAAACACATATGCACTAGAAATTCAGTATATATGTGGTTCAATCATTTTGAAATTTGAGGTTTTAACTTTGTGGAAGTTAATCATAGTAAAATTGTTAAATAAAAACACACACTGTTAGAATCCACACACTGTTAGAATCCACACACTGTTTATTAAATCACAACTGGTTTCGATCTTTCCAGACCATTAACAAGTGAACTACTAACCTAATAATACAAACAACACTTAGACTAAAAATATGAATGAGTGAGGGGAGCAGGGCAAGTGGTGGCAAACAAAGAAAGTGGTTAGGTGTGATAGATATAAATAAATATCGAGCTTGACTTGTGAGAAGATATACTTGATAGAATAAAACTTGTACACAGAGTCTCACAACTAATACGTTTATTAACTCAAACACGTTTCAACGACAAACGCCATCAACAGTGATGCACGAGCTACAACAGTCAAGCAATAACTAACAGTTATGTTAGTTTTTTCTTTAAAAGTTTGGTGGATTAATGAAAACTTAGTATTTTAATGTTCAAAACGATCTTTCTTAGTTATTGTCACACTCTAGGCAGTACATTGCCTGGTGTTGTCCAAATATTGGGTGGTTGCAGTGAACACCGTAACTAGTAGTCATTCTTCTGATGGCTGCTGGTTAGAAAAAAACACATATTTCTGGCTCCTAGTTTCCTTGGAGCTTCTGGGGTGGCTAAGTTTCCAAGAGACTCACATATTAGTGATTCGGTGTTTCTCCGCAGATTGGGCGTTCAAGGCGCGATCGTATTTGTGGTTTAGTTAACTCTTTACACAACAGTTTCATGAAGTCCTTTCTTTTCAGTGGTTTGTTTCCCAGTGGAATGTTGTTCATACAGTAAATCACATATGAGTTGACGAAAGCAATATTCATCATACCAAAGGACACCATAGGGGTCAACGTCGAGTTTTCCTGCTGCATGACATGTCCCCACACATCTTATGTATTCACAGCCACTCGTTGAATTGTATGTGTGAATTATTTCTAACTTCTCGGTATCTTGATTCAATACCATCCCATTGTGCATAGTTGATAAAAGAACTACCACATTCTTTTTTAAATTTTTATAAGAAACCACTGTTTTCTCCCGGTCGAAAAGAGGCATTGATGATTGGACTGGCTTTTCTTTTTTATTTCCAAGTTCATTTGGAATGTCTTTCCTGTTTATATGGTATGCCTTTCCTGTTTATATAGTATG
>JAGFPH010001305.1:80849-101527 GCA_018207615.1 Philaenus spumarius | reverse complement strand
TCTGTTTATATATTATGTCTTTCCTGTTTATATGGTATGCCTTTCCTTGAAACGTTTAAACCAGAGTAGTGAAAAGCGTTTAAAAAGCAAAACCAGTATAAATGAATTTTACAGTTTAAATCACGCAGAATAAGTGTCATCGATATATATCGCTCTAGATGACTGGTCGAAGTCTTGACCGATGCACTACTAAAGCACATAGATGAGATCTTATTAGCGGTGGAAGGTGTATAAAATCACGAAAATTGTTGATTTGTGTAATATTAGTGTTGTAACTGTGCATTTGATCGTTCATGACAAGCTGAATTATAACAAAACGTGTTTGAGATGGGTTCCGATACAGTTGATGTGATTCAATAAAGACACCTATGTTCGCATTTGTTCTACAGCATGTCTTCAGTGATAACATCAGATTTGCCCTCAAATAAAAAATAAAAAATTTACTAGCCTGCCGGTAAAGTGATGTTCACCGTCTTCTGGCCCAATATTTTTGATGACTAAAAGAAAAACGAACTGTGAACAGTGTGTAACCTGCTTCAACATAAAGTGAATCATGAGATAAGGAGAAAACGCTAGAGTTCTCTCTCAAAAGATGTGATTCTGCTGCACGTTAATGTCCGCCACCAGGGATTCTCCGTTGTTAAAGCAGTTCAACACTTTTGACGTCTTTTTTGTTCAACAAACAAATACTAAAACTTTTTGTTGACATCCTTAATGTACATTTAGTTTCTTTCACTACTTTATCTAAATCCTCCTTTATTCTGTGTTTCACCCAAGATTCTCTAATACTTTGTTTGTTTACAGAAACTCCTGCTGGAAACACACACAGCTTTAAAGTCGTTGGATGCTCTAGAGTCACAGTTGAATACCACATATGTTAAATTTAGCACAGTTTCCAACAGTTTTCTATCATTGTCAGATACTCAGTTTGTCGAGAACAGAGTTTACGAGGACGAAGAAACTGCAAACACAGCTATCGCATCCAAGCCACCTGAGGTTTGTAATATAATTTGAAATTGAAAGAAATTTATTTGTAGAACTACAATATTCTTTACAAATTAAACAAACATATATATACATCCTTTATCTAACCTAATATAAACAGAAATCAACATTCTTAACTATTAAAAACAACATTCAACTCAAAACAAAAACTTAATATAAACGTAAAACAACATTCTTAACTAAAACAGAAACTTAAACTTTTCTTAATCATTAAAACCTAATTAAACAAACAGACCAGTACTACGAAAAAAAAGGCACCCCTTTAGGCTACCTTGAAGGTAACTGGGGGGATGGATGGGATGCTTGGGCAGGCAAGGAAATACTGAAATGCCAGTATTATTAAAATACTATAATAATATGACTTTTGCTGTTGCAGACTTTTTCTTGAGTTTTTTTTACTGCCAACATTTCTTCCACGTACTTTTATAATATATAACTTTATTAGTGTAGCTAGAATAGACAATAAAAGATGCTAAATTTATTGTAATTTATTGTTCAATTAAATCTCTTATTGAATGAAAACTCTATATAGACAGACATATTCTGTTCCAGACTTTTTCTTGAGTTTTGTTTTACTTTAAAAATTTGTTCTAAACGTTGTTATAATACATAACTTTATTAGTTCGGTTAGAATAGACAATAAAAGGTGCTAAAAAGGTATTTTATTGTCACTTGTTCAATTAAATCTCTCATTGAATGAAAACTGTAATCAACATATTAGTCCAAAAGGTGACTGTCAAAAAATACATGCTCAATTCTCTTCAAATTTGGTATACAGATGTACATACATGCACTGTAGTTGAAATCCTTGTAAAAACAAAAACAACCTATAAGTTTCAAAATGGTTGTTTCACCATTTAAATTAAAATTTTTTTGTAAATAGTTCATTTTATGGAAAAGTATAGAAATAATAAAAGTTGCACAGTTTTATTACACATTAAGATACAGGATTTAAAAATTGGATTTCATATGACGGAGGGATTGGCAATTATAGCCGGGAGGATGTGTTAAATGGAGAATAAATAACACGGTATCGCTTGATTGTCACAGCAATTCTATTTATACAGTAATCTAATAAAATGTATATTTAAACACAAATATCTCAGAAATGGTTTATTTTATGAAAAAAGAGTATTTTTTTCTTGCACATTTGAAAAGCTACAAAGAGATCTTGAATAGTTTTTGATGGAACCCCATATATTGTGGAATAAACAGTTTTTCATACCATTTTACTTCCTATAAAAGACTCGGCACATGGTACCAATAAGAGATGTGTAAGAGATTTTGTAACGACAATATTATTAATACCAGTTTAAAAATCCTGCTGGAAGAGATTTTTCAGAACACAATTGTATAATTTGACTAGTAGACTAGGCATATTAGGATTTTCAGAAACAAGTTTTGCTATACTTTTGATTTTCTCACCCTTTGTGATTTTTGGGTCGCTGAACATGAATTTGAAGTTTGGTGGCAAAAATGTTGCCCGAAACTTTGTTTTATGGGCACTTTTTTCAGTTTTCGGCCTATTTCTCAAAAAGGAAGCGTTTTTTCGACCAACACATTCTACACAAAATTAAAGTAGACAAAATTGCCTATATTTCTTATACAAACGTTTCTTTGTAAGACTAACTGTTTCGCCGCTAGAGCACGCCCGAAAGGGGCCGTACTTTCATATCCGATGAAATTTATCGATTACGCGGAAATCGCCCTTGCTGTGATACTTAACTGTTTAACAATTTATTACATTATACAATTTATATGATATAAAAGTACATTTTTCATAAATAACGTATTTTGTTCAAGGCTATCCGTTTTGCCGTTAGAGCTCGCCCAAAAGGGGCCACATTTCCATATCTGTGAAATTTCCAATATAGAAAAAACAGTTTTGATCGCTCCACTAGTTTATTCTGGCAATTTTCTTTATACAAATGGCAAAGCGCTTTCAATCCTTTAATTTATTACATTATACAATTTATATGATATAAAAGCTTGTCCCGTGATTTACCTGTGTAAATAATTAATAATACAATATGTAACTTGATCTTAACACAGCAAATTATAAGAAAATATGTTTTATGTATTTCAACGCTAGTTCGCGAAGTCAGAGTGTTTCATTTGTGTTTGTTTTGAAATTGATTTTTACCGTTAATTAATCTGTCTCGTCTTTTATTCTTTTTACGTTCGTTTGTTACTTTCAACGCTAGTTCGCGATGTCGGAGTGCTTCATTTGTGAATCTTTGTTGGATGGTGGAAGTTCGGGAGTCTCAAACGTTAAAGAAAGAGGAATCGCATCGCTCTTGAAAGCCAGTGAAAGAAGGAAGGATGGAAAGGGAGCTACTTTAAGGAGGAAAACATTTGTCAGAGTGCACGATAAGTGTTGAAAAATATACACAGATGAGCGTGCCATTCTTGCGTACATTAAGAGACAAAATGAATTAGTGGAGACCCATAAACCCAGAGAAACCAGACCAACAGTTCCTGATTTCACGTTCAGAACAAACTGCTTTATATGTGGATTACCCATTACCAAAAAATGTTTAGCGGCAGAAGCCAAAAAAACTCCTGATTTGCGAAACGTTGTGTACATGGTTCGTGATATAACTGATGGTTTGAGAGAAAGTGTTATGAAGGACGCACAAGATCGTGATGATGAATTTGGAAGGGCGGTTTTACGCCGAATTGAGCATGTACCTGATTTGGTTGCATATGACATACTGTTCACCTTTCCAAAGAATAAGCAGACTGTGGTTTGTTTCAAAAATATAGGAGAGAAGATATTGAATGACGCATTTTACCAGCAGAAGTGTATCAAAAGTGTTTTACCGAATCAAAAGTATGTGCCAAGGGTTTTCACCACTAAGTACAGAAAACCGAGTAGAGTTTTCACCAAAAAGTAAACATCGGTCTACGGAATAAGTACAGAACCTCCAGTACCTAAAAAATAAGGATTTTAGATGAACAGACTGAAGAGGATGTGACAGTTCTTTGAAAAACGAAGGTATGTACAACAGTATCTTCAACAGTAAACACGAGCAGATTACTCACCTCGTCTATCAATAAATCCGTAAAGTAGCCTCTCCTGTTTGTTTCAGATGATTAAGGCAGTCCGCTTTGACGGCAGCGATTCATCGTTCCCAACAATTATTGTAATGTTATGCATAATTTAACTGATGGCTATGTATTATGAAACACTCACTAAATAAATGCATTTTGTTTGTTTGTATCCATTTTTTAATTACTTTCCCTATATTCGTTATTCATGTAAGGTATACTAAGTCGGTGAATGTTTTTTTGGAGCGCACTAGCGGCAAAACGGCTGGTCCAGTGATTGTCAACCTTTTTTTTTGTCGCAGCACATTTTAATGATTTCAAAATTTGGCGGCACTCAAAGAAAAAGATAAGTGTAAAAGTTGTTTACTTACCTTTAATACACTGTGTAAAATAGTTTATGATAATAGTTTTGAACGTAAAATAAAATAATATGTACTACAAAACAACAGTATGTTCATAAGGGATTAATTACAAGTAAATAGTAAGAATATTTTCAATGAGGAATTTGAGATTGATTTTTTTCTTTAATATACATTTCCAAAATTTGGCGGCACACTTTAAGAATTTTGTGGCACACAACAATGCTGCTTGTTGTGATTGAGAATCAACACGGTGATTGAGAATCACTGGGTTAGTCTTCCAAAGAAAAACGTTATTTATGAGAAATTTACTGTTATATAATATAAATTGTATAATGTAATAAATTGTTGCAACAGTTAAGTATCCCAGTAAGGGCAATTTCCACGTAAACGGTGAATTTCACTAGATATGGAAATATGGCCCGTTTTGGGCGCGCTCTAGTGGCAAAACGGTTAGTCTTACAAAAAAAAATGTTAAGAAATGTAGGCAATTTTGTCTACTTTAATTTTGTCTAGAATGGGTTTGTCAAAAAAACGCTTCCTTTTTTAGATATAGGCCGAAAACAGAAAAAAAGTGCCAAAATTTTGTCAAAAAGTGTCCAAAAAACAAAGTTTCAGGCAAAATTTTTGCCAGCAAACTTCAAATTCGTGTTCAGCGACCCAAAAAACATAAAGGGTGAGAAAATCAAAACTATAGCAAAACTTGTTTCTGAGCCCCCATTTTTTTGCTAATATGCCTATAGCTATAGGCTAGTGTTAGTGAATTTTAATAACCCTACAGTTTATAGTGACAAGTGTCAAAAAGTCTAGATGAGTCTGGGATAGGCCTATTTACTTTTTTTTTTAACGTCACTTATCAAAGCACTAGGTAGTTTTTGAGTTAAATTATAATAATCACATAAACTTCTTTTTTATAATTTACCATAGATAAACGCTAACTAATTTTACATTTAAATTTTGTGATTTTTAAAGGACAACTCGAATAAGAATACGGATTTAGTCGTTGCAGAGAGGTTAAAGGAGGCGATCAACAATGGCTTAAAAGTTATAAATGAAAAATTTGAAACAATCAAAGTACCTGAAAGTGATTCTGAAGATGACAGTTCAGTAAAAAGGTAAATATGATTATCTTATGTTGTTAATCCAGATTTGATCACTCTTTGACACAGTATTTTGAATCTCTATTTGTGAAACAAAACAGTTTTCATGACTTACCTGAAAGTTTCGATTCTTCCAAATGCAACCCCTCCTTAATCACCGGCCAATTGAATGTCCAACAGCTAGCGATATGTGTAGGCAGCAATTTGCAGTTGTATACTGTTTTTAAAAATAGAATGCATTATTATTTTATTACTACATTTAGACTGTACTAAATAGTCTTACTTTGCCGTTTGAAATTTGTAGATGTAGGTTTTATAATTTCCCCGAAATTTAATGTTTTATAAATGTTGGAAACCTTATGGAACATTACGTAAGTTTGATACTTTTTGGAAGTATATACCAGGTGTTTCAAAATGAATATCGGGGTTTTAAGGCTTTGTAGTATTTATTAAACGGCACACATCGAGTTGATAGCCGAGTTCGTCCCAAACCTTATTCAATGTGTCTGGAGTAGTTGTTGTAACAACTGTTCCAATCCTGTTTCTTAAGTCAGGTCAGCTGGTAGTGGAGGCACATATACATGATCCTTTATGAACTCCCAATAGTAAAAAATGTCGTGGCATCAGATCGGGGATGTGGAGGCCATGTGAAACACGCTCCGTCATCCGGCCCCTTGCTGTCAATCTAACGCACAGATGTACCAACAAAACTGTTTGAGTTGCTTTTCATCTGATGTATTATTTATAATTGTAAGTTAAATATAAAAAATTCTAAAAGCCTTAAAACCCAGATATTCATTTTGAAACACAACGTATAGGTAGAAATATTGGGTAAAATTTGTAGTTTTGAGAATATAACCGTACAATGACAGAAAATAAAAATTTATAAACCAAAATTTTTTACGGTTAAGGCTGCAATTTTGAAACGGCACCAGGTAAGTAAAAGACCTTTAAAATAATGTAACTCTTAACCTGTTTACTTTTAAAATCTCTTCAAAAACGACCCCATCCCTCATAGTACATCTTTTTTTAGGCACAGGGATATGAAAAAAAATATTCGTCAGATTCTTTAGGTGCGAAATATTGGTGTTTAAAGTAATTTGTTTGCTGGTTGTACGTTCTGCATAGGTGGTCTATTACTCTCTATGTTTTAGTTTAACAGTAATATTATAATAATAGTGTTTTTATCCTTATTATTAATTCAAATTCAAGTACTGAATCGCAGCTCATGCTGTGGTAACCTTACCTGATAGTTAAATATTGAAAATTTATTGATTACAAATATAATTACATACTATTTTACATTTTTGAAAATATGATATATGCTTGACGGAGAGGGCTTAAGACTTAAAAATTGGTGTACCTTGCACAAATCCTATTTGTTACACGAACGAGACACTTAAGTATTTCACAAAAACATACCTATAGAATATTGTGTTGGATATATGCCGAATGATTTCAACAGTGTTTTCTATTTTCCAGTGAAATGCTGTTAAAACCAGTGAATCCTTACGGAGACTTGGTGTTGCCTTATTTGATAGGATCTGCTGAGTTCAACAGTGATGATACGGTGGGACTGGAAGACGTTGCGAGTGAAGATGAAATCGAAGAAGCTTTAAGCGAGAGTGATAAAGTAAGTTTTCACCAGGGGTACTTTTTTATAAATTACAAATCAATGGGTGGAGTGAATAAAACCTAGCAGTTGCTAGGTCTAAGTTATTTTTAAGCAACTCCTTGGTTTTTAGTGAATAAAAAGTTAGCTAGTAACTAGACCTAGAATTTGCTTGATTTGTCACGGATTCTTAGTTGCAGCTTAGGAGATGGTGTGAATAAAGAGCTGCGTCTAAGTTTTAAAGTAAGCAATTTCTAAGGAAAAAGCTGGTGTGCCAAGGGGCATGCTAGCTTTTTGGTTAGTCGTTTTTGTCACTCGATCATGGCGTAGTTTATGCAAGTGCGTAAGCAAAAGGAGTACGGTGTTCGCCGAGATGTCCAACATTGTAAACAACTGTTAAGGTTTGAATCTGAAAGTGTTGATTTCTTGGCTACTGAATTCCTAAATGAGACTGATACTATAGGTGGTGCGTTTTCTCCAAGAAAACTAATGGAGATATTTTTACGTTTTGTCTCAGATCCTGGATTTCAGTCTGGCATTGCTGAAGATTTTGGTGTTTACCGAACTACAGCCTGCAAAACTGTAAGTTATGTCATGAATAACAGATCTGGTAACTGGATTCATTTTCCATCAACACCAGCTGAAATAAATGAAGCTAAAATTTTGTGGCAGGAAAATTACCATGTGCCTAATGTGATTGGTGCTCTGGACGGCACTCACGTATTAGTAAAGAAACCTGTGTTTCATCGAAAGGGTGATATCACTATAAATGTTCAGGTAACATGTGACGGTCGTGAGGGATTTACTAGTGTGACTGCAGAGTGTTCATGACGCCAGAATATGGCGTACAACCCCAATTAGGGGAATCATGTCGCGTTTTGATGGCGGAGCATGTCTGCTTGGTGACTCTTTCGGTCAGTCTCACACAGTACACGAGAGTAATACTGGGAATGCCGCCATAACAACATAGGGGAGAGAGGCGGGGGAATCACAAGTTACAACACAAAACCTAACTGCAGCAAGGCTTGGTAACAGTTAGCCTTAGCAGTTGCTTAATTTGTCACGGGCTGATTCTAACTTACTTAGATCAAGCTATCTAGAAGTAGTACTTATTTATTCACTCAGTTTTGAGCAAGAGCTAAATCTAAAGGTAGATTCTAACAAGAAGATGCTAGGTTTTATTCACTCGACCCAATATCACAATGTAAAATATAAATTTAAATGCATGTATGACTAACCCATCCGAAGCTAATATATAATTTTATTATTATTTTTATATAAATTATTTTTTATATATTACCTGTTTTTATCTGTTGTGTGACTTTATTTTGTTCTTTTGAGGCAGTGATCCCATTAATTTACTACATTGGAACATTCACAAACCAGTCTGGATTTGAAGGTGAATGATCCAAGTGCTTTAGAAGAGCTTTGCTTTCCAAAAGGAAGTAACTCTAGTTTCCTTAAATCCTCTTTCTCGGGCAAAAATGTCGATAGCTACAACCTCCGCCTGGACTGATAGGGAGTAAGCTCATAGCCTGTGATAGGCTGTTCCTAGGTTCATAGATCCCAGCCTGGACTTCCCTGTTAATTTTGGAGCCGTCATTATAACATACGTTAGAAAGTTATCTGGTATTAGATCACTACCATCCTACCTCTAGGTGGTTCTCAATCTCAACCCTAGAGATTAAATTAGTGTTCTTCTAATATCATCCGACACCATTAGATACACCTTTAACTCCCGATGTTTACCACATCAACTAATTAATATCTATATTTTTGTGTTACTCTTTTACTCATAGTTTATACTAAATTTGATGTTTTTTACTACTTATTAACCTGTTATTTTCAGTGAATGTTTACATTATTTTGATTACTCAAAATGCAAGACATTTTAAAATTTATAGAATACGTTATAACTTTGTTTTGATAAAAAGTAACTGTTGTGTTATTGATGACGATGTTTTCAATTTAGATGTACTCATTTTTTTTTAAAAGAATGAAACAGAGAAACTTAATTTTCAAACATAATTTGTATTTTATTATTATTTCAATCAATGTTTTCTATTTAAAACATCTGCTTTGCTCTTTTTTAAATATCACAATGATACAGTAATACAACATTGAAATCAACAAAGTGCATTATCATTAAGACTTTGTTAATTATTTCAATTGATGTTTTCTACTGTAAATATCAAAGTTTCAATGTAGGAATATAACTTTGATAACAATACAATAACACAATATTCAAATAAACACATTATTATTAAACATTTATTATTATTTCAATCAGTGTTATCTATTTAAAACATCTGCTTTGGTTTTTTATGTATCACAATGATGCAGCAATATAATATTCAAACAATAGTGTATTTTCACTTAAAAACTTCATTAATTATTTCAGTTGATGTTTTCTACTATAAATATCAAAGTTTCAATGTAAGAATATAACTTTGATAACAATACAATAATATAATATTCAAATAAACACATTATTATTAAACTTTTATTATTATTTCAATCAGTGTTATCTATTTAAAACATCTGCTTTGATATTTTTTAAATATCACAATGATACAGTAATACAACATTGAAATCAACAAAGTGCATTATCATTAAGACTTTGTTAATTATTTCAATTGATGTTTTCTACTATAAATTAATATCAAAGTTTCAATGTGAAAATTTAACTTTGATAACAATACAATAACATAATATTCAAACAAACACATTATTATTAAACATTTATTATTATTTCAATCAGTGTTATCTATTTAAAACATCTGCTTTGGGTTTTTTATGTATCACAATGTTGCAGCAATATAATATTCATTTAGTGAATGTTCACTTAAAAACTTCATTAATTATTTTAATTGATGTTTTCTACTATAAATATCAAAGTTTCTAAGGGAAGTGAAAATATAACTTTGATAATAATACAACAATATAATATTCAAATAAAGAAATTATTATACAAATTTTGTTAAACATTTTTCTAAATTATATTAATAAATCTATACAATACATGCTTAAAATTATTACTGAAAAGATTAATACTTCTCTTATCATTTTTTTAACATTACTATATAGTATTTAAATAAATATATTTTACCATTAAAACTTTACTAAACAATTATTATTATTTATTTCAATCATTTTTTCGCTTTGACGCATGCGTTAATATAAGTTGCAATGAATCCTAACCTGTATAACCCTCTATTCCTTATGCCCTCAGATATCTGAAAGTGAAGACTCTGAACCAGAGAGTGACCAAACCAAAGTGCATCAATCTATGAAAGATGTTGATCAAGATGACATCTTCAGTTATGTAAGTTCATTTTCTATACTATCTGACATTTCTCAGAAATCGTTTATGAATGAATTTAAAGAAGTTGGTTCTAATTCACTCCAAAATGATACACGGTGGTAATTTCCCCAAAAATGTTGCAGTATAATTAACAATTTTTGCGTATAAAGTTGCTCTAATGTTGGTCATTTCTGACTCGTTAAATTGTGAGTAATTCTACTGAAATTTACCTGTGATTTTTTTTAAGAGAAGAAAAAATACTTCATTTGACCATTTTCCTCCAAAATTGGTGTTTTGGTAAAATTTTGTGGTCAGACGAGGTCAGATTTAACCCTTTTAGTACCACTCGCCGCGCGACATACATATGCAAGAAGTGCCAACGCCGATTGCATCGGCCCATTTCATATTTGTGCACATAGTTTTTATGAATTCTAACGGATGGTGTTGGCATTCAGTTAGTTGTATAAAGCAATCTTTTAGCTCTAATTCGATGTAAAAATCATCTTATTTGGACAAAATATAGTCGAATTACTATCGATTTAGTGAACAGCTTTTCAGGCAGGTCTAGCAGACGTAAGTTCTAACGTAGTTTAGTTGAAGTTTACTAACATTGTTACGGTTGTGTTTATTAGAATGTTTATTGTATTTTTATACATTTTAGGGGGGGACTTGTGTTTTTTTGGTATTGTGTTTTATTTTAATCGACTTGTTTCGTTCATTTAGTTTAATATATTCCTAATTCGTTTTCTTTAGTGATATTTACTGTAGGCTAGGCCTAGCTAACATACAAACTTTGTTTACTATTAACAATTTGGGCCTAGAGTGTTTACTTCATTTATTTGTTTTATTTAAAATCCATCCATAGCTTTTCAATCCTTAGTTTAGTATCATGTTAATAGTTAATATCTTTTTATATGTAGGCCTAAATCATTTTCTTTTACTACAAGGTGCGGAAAATAAACTTGGACTTTCAGTATATTTGTTTTGTTTTTTATGATTTTTATGAACATTTTCTACTAAATTATAAAATGTATTCTTCTGAATTATAAATTAAAGATAAAAATGGTAGTGACTGGATACTTTTTTTAAAATTACTGTAGTGTAAATAGTTACTATTTTTTTGCTAATTATGTTTTTTGTAAAAAAAAGGTGCGTGACATAAACTTTGTTCTTTTTAATGTATTTTTTGTTTTTTTGTGGATTTTTATGATTCTTTCTAATAATGTATAAAATATATTCTACTTCAATAATAATTATGCTTTAATATGATAGTGAATTATTCAGATAGTGTTATGGCACTACAAACTCAGTTTTTACAAAATTTTAGTTTTAAAACCAACTGTTTGAGATTTTTTTTAAAATTTGTGTAATAAAAGTTGACCAGTTTCAATCTGAGAATCAGCATCAGTATAGTCTTTTCTAGGCGAGTAAAAAATTGTATTAGTATAGCATGAATAGTTTATAAGTTATGAAAGGTTATATAAAAGCACTACAAAAATGCAAAAAATGACTTGGCACTGTTAGACGAATCTTGCATATTGGGCCTGGCACTGAAAGGGTTGTTAGTAGACTTAACTGTGTTTATAAACAACTCGACCAACCGGGTGTGAGTGTTTGGGAGTAAATATCAACCCTTTTTGGGTCTAATCCAACCTTTATGAAATATCAGCTATAGGAGATAGTTATTTGAACATCCTCATTGACATACAGCAAGAGGCTAAACCAAACATAATTCATTTCATGATTAGAAAAGAATAAAATATTATAATCCATTAACTAATAAATTGTTGTTGTTTTTTTTTAAATTCTACCTATTTAAAACATTAGAAGTGCAGTTTATAATAATGTTTGTCATTACAGAACCAAGCTAATTTGGCTGAACAGCTCTCCCTCCGCCTGGGCGATCCTTCTCATCAAAACACAATAAATCCGAAAGGTAAGAAGGTTGTCTGTTCTTTAGTTCAAATTGTTGGTAAAAGAAGAGCAGCTATAAGTGTTAGATATGAGGTGATTAGTTATGTACATTCTTACATTAAGGGCTTAATGTATCTTCTTATAAGATAAACAAATGCGGACTTTTAGCAAACATTTATTTATTGCTCACTCATTCCTACGAGGGTGAGTCAAATATGAACCTGACTTTTGCTCCTTGTTTCCTCAAACAATCCCATGGGGGAGCTAAATGTAGTGGGGAAATCTGCTTGGTGGGATTCTTTCTAAGTACAGCCATGAGAAAGCAAGAGTACTCTTTTCCTTTGGCCGCTGCGCAACAAATTATAATACAGTTTTTTAAACAAAGAAAGGAGCTAAACCGTTGTAAAATTTGACTCGGTAGAAGGTGTGGTTCGGACCTAAGTGTTTGACTAGGCAGTAAGTCACGATCGACACACAAGGGTAAATCTTCCAGATGACAACTTCTATGCATTCATGACCTTATCATAGATGACCGATGGTCTATTGCTTATGAAATCGCTTCAGAGGTGGGTATCGGCCATGGGTTCATGCCATCATCACAGAGCGCTTGGCTTCAGAGAAGTCTGTGCTGATGGGTTCCAAGGTTATTGGCCGAAAATCAAAACTAGGTCAGTTTGCAAATCTTGAAAACACCTTCCCTATAGCCCTGTTTTTATCCCCCTGTGGTTCTTTTTTATTTTTGCTGTTTGAAAGAAGGGAACAATCAAGAAGTTGAGGATCGTGTGCACAATTCGTTGACAAGTCACGTTGGGAAAAATGTGTAGAGCCTGCAGGAGGCCATGTTAAAAACCGTTGATTGTTTGATTGTATTTTTTCATGTTAAATAAAAGGATACAAAGAGTCCAGTCCATATTTGACTCATCCTCGAGCCTATATTATAGCTCAAACTTTAATGCTTCTATTAGCTTTATAACAATGTAAACAAATTCTTGTAAGCAAAAAACTGTTTAAGTTAAAATTTAGTAGTTAGTACTTCCACAAATTTTAGTTTATTACTTAACAAATAAATGTGGAAGACTAAGTAAAATATAAGAATATGACTAATATGGTTAAACACATTTATTAATAGCGCGGGGCTCCGCCCTTCTAGCTTCACTCACCAACCCCAGCAGTGACGCATGACGAAGCCAATGAAAATAGTTTATTGTATACTCTGATATTTTCACAGAAATGTTTTATCTGTTATAGGGCTGGGAGTTAACCCCTGAATTTTCACTATTTTTAATAGAAGTTTTGCAAAATCCTTTCTTAGTGTACATCTATGACCCCATAAGAATATACCTTTAAATTTTCGTATTTGTATCTTAAGTAGTTTTTGCTCTACGCTGATTCTATGTCAGTCAGAACAAAGCCGCTTATATGTATATATATACAATATATATGTATGTATATATATTAGGGATGTGTCGATACCAGATTTTTCGATTCTCGATACCGATACCGATACTTTGAAAAATCGATTCTCGATTCCCGATACTGATACCTAAAAAAAAAAAACTGAGAAAAAAAATAAATAAAATGACGAATATCCGCAAAGAATACGACGTCCGAATATTATTAGCGCTAATTTTAAAAAACGCCGGCGTTAAAAATAATTTAAGTACCACAGTAAATGCCCACAAAAAATCGATGCCCGAATATAATTAGTACCAATTTTATGAACTACCATTGGTGAAATGTTATTAAAAATAAAATGACGAATGTCCGCAAAAGAATACGACGTCCGAATATTATTAGCTCTAATTTTATAAAACGCGGCATCCAAACGCAATTTAATATACAACAGCGTATGTCCGCGAAAAAACCTACTCCCGAAAACAATCTAATGTCCGCATAAGAAAATACAATTAACCTAGTCCAATGAAAAACACGTGAGAGTTTCAGTAACGAAATAGCAGAATGCGTTGCAATTTAAAATAAAACAAGTTTTTAAGTATTCGGAATAATATTTTTTACGACTGACTAGGATTGCGTTACTCGAAATATCATATGTTTTGTTTCTGAACGTTCAATTCGGATAAGTTCAAAAATAATCGGAACTTCAATCATCGAAAATTTGATTCGACGGCGTCCGTTTAGTTCCGCCGAAGTCTGAACAACTTGTTTAGAACAAAGTACTGTAATATCAAGTTAATAACGCTGTGTGTAAATACTTACAGTATTCAGTTTTAGTGCAGTGTTTTATTCATTTTTTTAATTAAATTTAAATATTGCGTCGATTTGTTCGGGTAATTAAATTGTGCAGGCCTACTCACTTACAAAGGGCTGCCAAGCGCTCGGCTGACTCAACAGCCGCCGCTGTTCTGTTGAGCGCCCAAACTCCCTGAAGTCTACAACTCGGCTGATTATGCGAGTAAAAACCTTTAAATTCGGAATTACGTGCACGACGTGCAGTACTGTAATGCACTTATTTATTTACAGTACATTTCCGCTTTCGGATAATCGACACTATACTGAATTAACATATTAATTTGATTAAGTTTAGTTAGTTGAGGATATGTGGAAACTTAATGACATAATGTAGGCTAGTCTTTTCAGCAATGACATCCAAGTGTGGCAATATTTTATAATAGACGTTGAAAGTGATGGACTTTTGTCTGTAATTTAACTTAGCTGAATACTTGTATTTAATTATCTGTACATAACATACTTAATCATTTCAGTATTCAAATTAAATCTTATACTTTACTCTTAAATTATTGTTAAATTCCTTGAATAATAAATAGAACCGATTTGACTCTAGAACCGGGAACAAAAAAAAAAAAAAAAAAAATTTAACTGACCCATCTCTAAATAAAAAGTAAAAAAAGGAATTCCATCCGGACTCCCATAAACATCATAAATTACGGGTAACGTAAGTCCCAACAAGTTTTACCCGACTTCAAACAAATAAAATTATTACTTTAAAGTTTAAATACTTTTGTTACCGATCTATAAAATGTGTTATTTTTCTTCACAATAGACACCCTAATTCTATAGACACGATAACAAACGAATCCATAAGTGTTTGACCTTTAGCCTACTCTAGACTTCTTGTGTACAAATAACAGCCTCGCATGAATAAAAATAAAACAAGAAGCGTTTACTTATGAAAGGAAACAATTGCCTAAAACATTTTACTGGGGAAAATGTCCACTTACATAAAATTAATAATGTTTTATATTTTCCCTACTGATATTTATTGTAAAATGCTGAATTGAGTTAAAATACAGAGAATGCGATTGCAAATACCGGAGATTACATTCACGGAGTCTATACGAGAACAGGCAGTTCTGACAACTGAGTATCTCGTGGTATCGGTAATCGGTATCGAGTTTCGGCTATCGATTCTCGATACCGATACCAAAGCTAAAGTATCGGTGGTATCGAGAATCGGTATCGAGAATCGACCCATCCCTAATATATATATATATAAATAGAACACAATGAATCAATGTTGCAGGAAGACTTTCTAAACAGACCACATCGAGTTATGGTATACCACAGGGATCAATTCCCCGATCGTTGTTTTTCATAATAAACTTTTTCGTTGGCTGACGGAAAAGTTCCCATATAACAAGCATTGAGTTTACTATTTCAAATAGTAAACTTTGAATGTCCATGTTTTAATAAAGTTTTTTCAACAGTAAAATGCATATTATTTACTAAAACTGTTGCTGGAGGGAAAATGTTGTGTGTCTTACGGGAAGAAAGTATCTTAGTCGGCCGCAAGAAAATTACTGCCCTCGCTGCGCTCGTGCGATAACATTCCCTTTCGGAGCGACAAAGTGATGCTTTCCTTCCTTAAGACACAAATAACTATAACATGTCAGGCCTGCAGAATATGTCCGAACGGGGTTCGGGGGAAACTGGGACTGAGCTGGGGAAATTTTGGCCAGGGCAAAATAAGGAAAATATAATTATTTCGGGGAAAAATAGTTAAGAAGTGAATGGGAACAAAGGTTGGCCTGATCGGTTTGTACGATACATATACATACACACCAACACACACAAAGTGTGTTGTCTGCTCTCTGCTGCAAGCTGCAAGTCGGACAGGGTTCCTATTTAATTTTCAATGCACAAAATATTGTACGGCCGAGCCGCCGATACGATATTTTTGTGCCGGTTTCGTGATCCTTGACTAGCGTTCAAACACTTCGGTAAGTCATAATAATTATTATGATACCGGTATGCAAATTTTGATTAGTTTCATACAAATGATATTATTCAAGGGATAAGAATTAAATCATATTAAACCAAATTATACAATGATACTTAATGCATAGGTATCACTGATGTTTTTCATTTTTTTTACCGAAATTCAAAATCGTTCTTTATCAGTAAAATGCGTACAATGTTATGACTCATTTGTTTCCTTTTTCATTGCGTAGATGGGGGTGGTGGGATGGGATATACTGTTATCTGTTATATCTCATATCTTTCGTTTCGAGTTTTCGACCCCGTCAGTTTATAAGTAGCAAGTGGTCTAAGTGGTTGTTTATTACTGTGATGTTTAAATTTATATAGTGCTTTTTTCCGTCACAATTGTTTATTATTGTGATGTTTAAGAGGCAATGTAATGAACCATCGGAGGGTTAGGAAGTATTATATTTATAGTGTTTCCTAATATTTTCAGTAGTGACTATGGTAGGTAATTCGGTAATTGAATTGGAACTAACTAAACATAACATTTAACTTTGTATTTATCACCTAAGCATTAGGCCTACTTTTAAACATAATAAAATAGCAATAATCAAGTTGTATTTTTTTGTTTTAAAACTTTTGGGACCATCTGACGATATTTCATTGTAGATATTTAATTTCACCGTAGTTAATTACGTAAACATAAAGCAATTATTTTTTTAAAGATTTATATTGGAATTTATAGTGAATATAATAATAATTATTAAAACATAATGTCAATAAATATGTTGAAATAGATAAACAAACTGTGTTAATGTCCGGCGCATCTGTACCGAATAGCGATTCATTTTGGGGAAATTTTTAGTGAAAAAAGTGTGTTCTGGGGAAATTTTGTGTGCTAAAACATTTTCTGCACCCCTGTAACATGTTACAAAGCACATTTCTTTGTATACTAACCTTTATCTTTGAATGCATGTTTCTGCACTGTACCTAAAATTCATAATATTTACTCATATCTCGGGGTGTTGTAATTCTGCTCTGGAGTAGGAAAGTACTTTGCCATGGAAGACAGTATGGGTAGCTCCAATAGCAAATGGCACTTAGTGGAATATTACTCTTTTACTCCAACTTATTTGTTAGTCTTATACGTATAAACAAAAATAGTAATATTTACAAAACACATACACCCACATACACCCTGATTATTTGCGGAATTTGGAGGCAAGGGTAGCGCGGATAACCCGAAAAGACTAAAAATAGAGCGCAAACACAGAAAAAAATCATTGAAACATATAAACTTTCTATTCTTGTATAAAAAACATAATAAAACTTTTAAAATACATACAAATGTACAGTACTCCAGAAACCTTTACTCTACGTCTAAATCACTAAAATAAAGAACTTTAAACAAACAACAATAATGTATCTACAAAAGTGTTCAGTTACGCATTTTTTTAAATTAGTCACTTGTTTTTGCTTCTTGCTTTGAAAACATCTTTTTTTATTCTAGGTTGTACTGTCCTTAACATGAGTTTTTCTGCCAGATGTGCATCATCGTCTTGTTCCTCTAAACATGACGATGCACAATTAACTTGTCAGTTCAACATAATTTTCTACCTTAGTACTGTAGGGCCTATTGTATTTTCCTTTTTGTTTTCTTGGATTTAAAAATTAAAATTGGTTGTTTTGAGGTTTGTAATTTAAACATTTTCGCGGCACTCGCTTATAGTCGGGGCTTTAATGTATATATAAAAACAGCAATACTTTTATATAAAGTTTGAAAAAGTAAAAATCGTAGAGTTTCTTACACATTTAAAAAAATGTATAGATTTAATTATGTTGAAAGCGATCACTAATACTACAATGTCTGGGTGAAGCCTAGGCCAGTCCATGTTGTACAACGTTTTAGTCACTGACAAAACACCAGTACTTATTGCTTCTTTACTCTTGACAAGTTTACATAGCTCATCTCTGTTGCATCATTGAAAATAAACCGTACTCTTAATTGACCGAGCAGAAGCGAGGTCTCCATTTTAGCTTGACCGGTTGGCATTTCGTCGGTCTGCCTGTCTCAAGATTACGGCCAAACGCCTTGACCGATTGTCATGATTTTTTGCATGAATGTTCCTTATTCCTAGGCCGAGCGATGTTTATGTACGGTTTTCCATTTTTCATTTTTAACCCCTAAAATAAAATAAAAATTGCGGCCGCACCGTTTCTCTCAGTGTAAGCTCTTTTCCAAAGCCAGTGTGTGGCTTAACCGTAAGTCGAATTGAAAAACTAATAACATTTTGTTAGTAGAAAATTTAATGTTCTACGAAATTGTTTTCTTAATTTTTTCCGTATCTCTAACGGTAAGCTCACAAAATGGCCGCAAACTTGAAATTTGTTAAAAATTGTCCAAGTTTTTGTATTTTAACCACGTTTTTATACGTTTAATCTTTAGATATCTTTATAAAACCTTATAATTTTATGGAGATGGAGAGAGAGAGAGAGCGCTACCTGCTGTCTTGCTCTTTCCTGGACTATGTCAGTGTGGCCGCTGTGGAGTTGTGGAGGGGGAGCCGAGATAAGGTCAACGAGCGAGATCTACTGTTCACAGAACTACTAGTATCTTATTGTATAGACCATGTTTTGTAGTTTAATTTATTCTTGTTTTATTCAATTGTTTTGTAATTGATTGTACCATTAATAATTATGATGATTTATGTTAATATGACTTGGTCAAACAGTGTATTGTTAACCGCTGTAATAAATGAAATGACACTCTGATGAAAGTAAATGTTCCTGGTGATGAATGTAAAAACTTTAAGATGGCGGTGGCAATATGGTGGATGAGTGTTGGAATAAAGGTGTTGGGTAAGAAGCTTGATGCTACACGTAAATATTTTTTCGTAATAAAATGAAAAAAGGACGTTGTCAATGGGCTTGCATGTTTATATTTCAAGGTGTATTTAATGTGCTTCTTTAGGTTTTTAAACTACTGTATAAATTTATTGAGGGGCCAAATTTACAAAATCATTGTGCAGCCACCATAAGCTTGACAATGAAATGGATTAATTATTGTAAATTCAGCTGTATAGTTCACAAATTGAGATATTTTCATAAGTAACCAGAAATAACTCAATATTGTTTGTTCGTTGATTAAAACTAAACCAGGTGTGTTTTTTAAAGTACCTAATTTATTCACCCTGTTATATTATTATTTAAAATATCTTAAAATAAAGTTTACACAATTAAGTACTGAAAACCAGTACTGAATATCTTCTATGGCAGTTCAGATTGAATTTTTACTTTGATAAGTAACATTTTTTGTTTCCTATAGGTCAGAAAACCTTTGAAACTGTGGAAAATAAAAATACCAGGAACACAACTGCGGAAATCAAGTAAGAAGTTTTGGTTATTTTAGTTATGAATATTGTACATTGACTATATTCCTATATTGCTTGTACAAGATTCTGTACTTTATGATTGAAGATTTAGAAAACTTCAGCAGAATTTGTTCTTTTCAATAAAGAAATCATACGACTGTTATGTAATTAGTCAAAAGAGACTGGGGTTGCTGGGAAGAGGGTGTAGGCCTATTTTTTTGTGA
Source organism: Philaenus spumarius (assembly GCA_018207615.1). NCBI lineage: Eukaryota > Metazoa > Arthropoda > Insecta > Hemiptera > Aphrophoridae > Philaenus > Philaenus spumarius. The sequence continues at coordinate 81,405 of JAGFPH010001305.1, read as the reverse complement.
CAGTTCTAACCTGGTTAGAGAGGTCCTAGAGGTAACTAAAACTGTAAGCATATCTACTAGGATATTAGCAGTGGTTGCTCTTAGTAATTATAGCTGGGACTCACAATTTCTAGGTAAAATAAATAAAACTTATCATTTGAATCGGTGATGGTTAATGCATAAGTTTTTTTTAACTCATTTTGCCGTTGAGAGTAGCTTTTTTGTTCCAAATTATAATGTCCCATTAACTATTTACTGTACGTAGGCATTTTACTGCAGTAGCGAGTTCTCGATATGACTTGCTGCTTTAAAAAACGTCCTGCTGCTTTGATGCTTTGAATAAGAACTCGCGACCACTTTTTCAAAAAGCTCTATTTCAGCTGACTTAACTCTTGACTAGTTGAAATTTTCCATTGTTTCTTTGTGTTTTCCTCACTATATCCATTATTTCTCTCTGACTATTAACTTGCTATTTATTTCTAAACATGCTGGTTGGGCCATATCAGATTGTTATCAGGGCTTGGATTGTTGTAGGACTTTGTAAACTGTAACTGCTAATTCAAACCATTTGAGCCTG
>JAGFPH010001305.1:4823-54540 GCA_018207615.1 Philaenus spumarius | reverse complement strand
TGTAGAGTAAACAATTGCTACACTTCAAAATATTGTCAAGGTAAATAAGTGTTACTTATAGGTGAGCTCTTCCCAAGCATGAAATAACATAAACAAGATGGGAAAGGAAATCAAGGGCACCAGCCGATGAATAGGGCATTTGAATTAATTTAAAAATCATTTCAGGTTAAAATACAACTGGAATAGTGTTTCATGGACACAATTTTAAAACCGTAAGGTATATCAGAAAACTGCAATCGCAAAAAATGTTGTATTTTTTAATGTCTTTAAATTGATGTACAACTATACCTACCATGCCATAGACCATTTTTTAGATACCGACTATTTAACCCTTCAACCGTTTATTCTAATTTTTGCAATGCCAAGCCATTTCGGTGCGTTTTGCAAACATTTTCTCAAAAATTCGCAAAATATAATAATTATACACCAATCCAAAATTGTTTCATAGCTTTTTTGTAGAGAAAGGTTCAAAAAATTCATATGACAGTACAAAATTGTTTGATGTAACATTTTTAAAGTTATTAGCTCAAGAAACAAAAAAATGTTCAGTAACGGTAGAAAAAAGATCAACTTTATTCTTACATAAAAAGTAGTAAAAATATTTTCAAAATATACAAAAGTTTCTTAATTTAGTTCTAAATAGAAGTGTATACAAATTTCAAATTTCTTTTTTTTTAAACACTAGTTTTTATATTCCTAGTTCAAGACTGCTAACAAAACTAGGCCTAGTTTGAATAGTAATTTAGGAATACACTACATGCTTTGCCCAAAAATTAAATGTTATTATAACAAAGTGTAGAGAATAAATCATAGAATTGAACTATATACTTGTAAATTCTTATTTTATAAACGTATTTCACTTAGTTTGACTTGTATTACACAATTAGATCAAACGGATAAAACACTCACGGACCCAGCCTATACCTATCCTGCCGGTCTAGACTGTTGGACAACGCATAGCGAGACTGTGGGAACTGTGCGTATAGGAATTCAATAAATGTCTGTATTTCACACGAATAGATGAATAAAACCCTAACAGTAAATGTGGTTTACTTTACACGAAATGAAAGGTTGCAGTTTTCTTTTCAAATCGATATAAATATATCTATACAAATATAGCGAATTGTAATAGATATATCGATTGCAAAATGTGCTTTCTTATTGGTTGAAAACTGTCCAATTGCAAGGGTTTACAGAAAACTTTATATTTTCGAAACTATAAGAGTGACGGACTGATTAGAAGGCAGTTTTAGAAAGTTCAAATCTTGACGAATCCGAAAGAACCTTTATATTATTTTCAAAATAATTCTGTCAAACGATATTGAACCTTTATACTTCAGTTCCTTTGTACCTTTATTATTCTGTTAAACGATACGAGAAGTGACATATTTGTGTCATTTCCTTCTCCTTTCTCACCCAGAATCAATTGATTTAGACAACTACAATTTACAACGATGATTACATAAGTAAATATATGTTTTAGAACAAATTTGTAAATACAAAAATTAAAGTTTAAATCATTTCCTTTCCAATGGTTTTTGATTTATTGTGATTCGATGATTTTTAGTTGGTGAAATATTCAATTCAAGTAGAGTTGTCAATTTGAGCAGTCAAATATGTGTAGGGTTCATTTTTCAAAAATTGGGATTTGAAAGTACGAGGAAATTTTGAAAACCTACTAATGTTACATCATTTAAAACTGTGTATACGCTGATTCTTATTTTGATATTCGAGTCTTTCCGTAGTGAATGGTATAACTGTAATGTTAACATTCAAAGTGGCAGACTGCAGTCTCTCGGGCGCAAATGCAACCCGCTCGAACCTAAGCGAGAATTTGCATATATTTGCATAATCGATAATTTAATCCACTTAAAATTATCCAATCGTAATAAAACTGGCACCATTGGAAAGGAAATGAATTAAACTTTAATTTTTGTATTTACAACTTTTTGGTAAAACGTATATTTACATACGTAATCATCGTTTTAAAATATGCATATAGTGCTACAGGTATTTCCGCGGGCGAATCTGCATACAATTGTACTGTTATTTCCCACTTCTTCAACGTTGAAACCCCCTACTGAAGTATTTATATCGAGATTATAAAGCTACCATTGGATTCTTCAAAATTTTATCTTTCTAATGGTGCCTTCCAATCAGATGTCACTATTTTACAGGATTTATTTATACAATGTCTGTAAACCCTTGATATTGGACAGGTTTTCAACCAATGAAACAGCCCATTTGTCAACCAAGATAAGGCCTACTATATCATTTGTGTTGATAGATTTCTTGGCACCATTTTGTAGAGGAAAGGCTGACCTTTCTAACGGTGGGAATTAAACTAGTATACACCAGTTTTTTGTCTGTCTAGACAGCAGTTCAATGTACATATCTGGTGAGATCGCCTAGAGCGTTCTGTTCCCATGCAATTCAAATGACCCGTCTTATCTCGCAGGCGAAGTTCCATTAGATCGATGTCATTTTGTTATTCAAATAAAGGTAACTCAAACACTTTTGTGAACTAAGAAAAGACAAGTATACCGTTCGTTTCTTTGATTTATCCTATACACTTTGTTATAATAATATTTCATTTCTGGGCAAAGCATATATTAGTAAATTACGTTTAAACTAAGCCTAGATTTGTTAGCAGTCGTGTATTTGGAACATAAAACTGGTTTTTTCAAAATAAGAAATTTGAAATTGATAAATGTTTTTATACAGTTCTATTTAGAACTAAATTACGAAACTTTTTTATGCTTACGAAAAAATTACAAAATATGTTTACTACTTGTTATATAGGAATAAAGTTGAACTTTTTCCTTTCGTTACTGAAAATTTTTTGTTTCTTGAGCTAATAACTTTTACAATTTCAAAAGAAACTAGTTTTTAGGGGCATATTTGAATTCTTTGAAGTTTCTTCTACAAAAAAACTTTTGAACACTTTTGGATTGGAGTTCATTTACTATTTTTGGCGAATTTTTAAAAATATGCTTGCAAAACGCTATAAACGGGCTTTTCAATTTTAGCTTTAACGATGCCAGTTCTAGGGTTAAATTACCTTAATTTTCAGGTATTTTGAGCCGCTATTTTCATCTGATTGTTTTGGCACTTACACCATCCGATAGGGAATCAAAAGGGCTACAAAAAGGTGTCTTGACATTTTTTGTTAAAATGTACGGTTTTGGAGTAATTTAGGTTTGAAATATTCATATAGCCGCTATTTTGAAACGAATGATTGGATTTAAATGATTATTTTTCTTGAGATATAACATTGTTAGGTTAAACTTCATGCCAAGTTTAATTAAACTCAATCAGTCAAACCGTTCTCTAGATATGAATTATTTTGTACAATAAACAAAATGGCGGATTGGGACTAAACTAAGCCAAATTCGAAAAAACTTTCTGATCATTTTTTATTTATTTCAATGTGTACAATACGATCCTGTATAGCCTGCTACGGTTTTTAGGGACACCCTGTATATTATTTAGCTTGAATTGTGAGAAGACATACTTGATAGAATGAAACTTGCACACATAATCTCACAATTAATACGTTTATTTAATCAAACATGTTTTAAGGACAATGTCGTCATCTTCAGTGATGCACAAGCTACAATATTCACTGAAGACGACATTGTTGTTGAAACGCATTTGAGTAATAAACATATTGTGAGATTCTGTGTTCAAGTTTTATTCTATCAATTAACATGTACAGCTTGTCACAAGAAACCTTTGAGGGCTTTACATGGTCGGATTGTTTACATTGAAATAAATGAAAAATGTTCGGTAACTTTTTTCGAATTCGGCTTAGTTTAGTCGCAGTCCACCATTTTGTTTTTTTTTTACAAAAAGTCCAGAAATAGATAAGATATTGAGTTCAAAATTCGTACAGGCATTTTTTATCTTACGATTTACAAGTGTTCCAAATGCAAAGAATTTATTTTTATAATTTTCAAAGTGGTGGTCGTAACAAATTTTGTCGTAAATTTACTATATGACCCTTGGCTGATATTTTTGCAGATGACGACAAATAATAATTATTTAAGGACGAATAATATACTTTACCGGGTGATAAATTATTTAAACAAGCGCGCCTCCTAGCGTCCCGGCCAATCAGCATGCACCTCCCCCCCGCCACGCGAAGCTATTGCTGTCGCTCGGTAATGCATTATTTTATCCGCGCTGTAATTAACTCGCGGATACTTGATCGCTATGAATTTTAAAAATTATATCCAAATTTTTTATGAAAGTTCAAACCTTATTGATTCTTATTGTTTTTGTACTTTTCCGAAATATTGCGTCTATTCGGAGCAGCGGCACCAAACGCAAAAAGGCCCATAAAATGTGCCCTGTTTGAGCTATCGGGACATTTATTTTTTTGAAATGCTCGTATTTAATTCTTCTTTCATTCGCAGCAAATTGCGATTTGATATAATCAAAACTGCAAAAGTTATTAATAAAAAACGCTTTTTTTCAACAAAACGGTAAAAATAAAGTATTTTAAAAATTGTTAAAAATACAAAACCATATGATTATAAAAATATAAAGTCTTATGAAGAGTTTAAGACCTGAAACATCAAAATCGGTCAATTTTCCGTCAGCAGCGAGGTTATTCAAAAAACTTTAGTTTTTTTGAGTTTTCGGCAACAATTTTGGGAATACATAAAAACAAATGTGTGGGCTTAAACAACATCAAAATACCCATCTTTAGTCGAAAACCACATGTTCCTAGGCCAATTAGGGGCCACGTAATTTAATTGTAAATTAAAAGAGGGTTTTTTGTTAATAACTTTTTATTACGACAAGCTATTTAAATTTCAAACAACGTGGATGAAAATTCCTCACAAAAATGTATATAGCTATTTTTTTGCTACCTATTATACTTTTTGAGTTATTTCCAAAAAACCGTAATTGCATATATATAATTGTTGATAACAAAAAAAGCTCAAGGTTATATTCGGAGGAAACTTAGGGGCTTACTATTGAGCCCATTTGAAAGCGATTTATGCAAAAATTTCGGAGTTCGCACGTTTCGTCCACTAAAAATGCACTGCAAATAGCCTAATCTGGCAGTTGATTTTTCTGTACTGGCAGACATTTTTTGACTAGTCCTTGTGTACTTTGTCATTTAAATATTTATAGAATCCAATCCATTTGAGTAAAGTATAAACTATTATACATTTTCTTGTTCAGAAAACCACAAAAAACATTTCAGTGTAGGTGAATTTTGTATGTTCACCACATACAAAAAATTGCGTTACAAATGGAAAAAAAAATACTTTGGTAAATAAAATGTTTTTTAAGAAATTAAAAATGTGTAGTTAAAATATTTGTAAATGGCCGCCATTTTCCAATAATATGGTGCTCGAATTTCTTATGGAACGCCCTGTATTTTATGATGACTTTGGATTCTACAAGTTATTTGAAGACTTTTTGTTCTTTGTGTTTTTTGATACGACTAACCGTTTAAAAGTTAAAGGGGTATAAACTTTTTTTTAAACGCTGAAGATAATTTTGTATGGAAACGTTTTGAACCAATGAAACACTCTTAACACTAATAAAGCATTGTTTAGACAAACAAATAACTTTTAAAAAACAACAATAAATATGGTTTTTGTTCATTTTTTAAAATTATAATACAGAGGAATTAAAATGGAAAATCTTAAAATTTGTCACTAGTATAAAATTAAGTTGATAACAGATGACACTGATTTAAATAAAAACCATATTTTATTTGTTTAATTGATAACAGATGTTCAGGCTGTTGATTCTCATTGTTGCAAATTGTGGTTTAACGAAAGCCCTCTGTTTATTAGGCTAGACGTTCTCATTTTAAAGTACAGTTTTCAATATTTTTATATTGGAAAATGGGGGCCAACTTTCGAATGTTTTATGGAACACCCTATACTTTATGATGATTTTGGATTTTACTGAATTTTGGATTCTGGATCAGCTGATATTGAACATCTGGTACCAACTTCACTTTTTATGTGTGACAAATTTGTAGTTCATATGTAGTACATTAGTCCTATTATGAGTTTAAAAAAATAACAAACCTGTATTTGTAGATTTTTAAAAGTTAGGCTACTTGTCTAAAGTCTAAACAATGTTTTATTAGTGTTAAGAGCGTTTTCATTAGTTCAAAACTTCACATACAAAAATATCTTCCGCTTAGTTACAGTGTTTTTAAAACTTGATACCCCTTTAACTTTTGAACGGTTAGTCGTATAAAAAAGCATGAAGAACAAAAAAAGTCTGAAAATAACTTGTAGAATCCAAAATCATCATAAAATACAGGGTGTTCCATAATAAATTGGAAAGTTGACCGCCATATTGGAAAATGATGGCCATTCACTAATATTTTAACTACATATTTTTTATTTCTCAAAAAACAAGGAAAGTTTTCCCTTTTAAAGTTTGATGACCGATTTATAATTTACAAGATACCAATGGTGACCTATTTAAAAAAGACACAGTTTAACTCTGTTTGGTAAGGAGTTTGATTCCGTTCGGCAGAAGAAACTTTTGAAATCTTACATGAACAAGGTGTAAGTAAAAACACAATTCAAGTATTAAAGTATTGGTACACCAATAGTATGGCTCGTGTTGTCTTGGAGAAGCCAGGACAATTTGCCTGTGATGAAAGTTTTTAGGCAGAGCACTCTCACCTGATCTTTTAATGCGATACTAGAAAAAGTTTTCAGTAAGTTAGATTGGCATAATTGTGGAATGGAAATGAAGGAATAACTATATCTAATATAAGATTTGCTAATGATGTCGTTCTTTTTGCAAAATCACCCACAGAACTGGAGAATATGTTATAGGACTTGGACCGAGAGGGTAGCCAAGTTGGCTAGTGATAAATACAGAAAAAACGGCACTCCTAAGAAACGGGAAACAAGAAGATCCGTTCAATATCCACGATTGAAAATTTAAACATCACCTCCAAAACAAGTCCATTTACGACAAATAATATGACGAATTTGCTTAAAAAAAATTACAAAGTTCCAGCAGATTGTTTACATCTTACGAACCATTTAACGGATTCATATATTATTATTATTATTATTTGTTATTTATTTTAAATCTATTAAATGTAATGTAATAATTTATGTAATGTAACTAATTAGTTTCAGTCTAAATTATGAAAATAAACACAGCTTCTTTATTTATGAACCGATTTAATTAATTTATGTTTTGTTGGATTTTTATTAATAAATAGTAAAAATTTTGTTTCTTGCAAAAATTTGATTTAGGTACCTGTTTTCGTGAAATTTGACATTAAAAAATTCAAATGGCCGCCATTTTGAAATTTGGAAAGTTAAAAAAATAATTTTTTTTACAAATGTTACTTACTTTAGTGCAAAATACTTTTGCCAAGTTTCGTAAAAATATCTCATAGGGTTTTTGAAATAATAAATATTTTCCCAAAATACAAAATGGCGGATTACTGCTAAACTAAGCCGAAATCAAAAAATGTTATACTACATTTTCGACTTATTTTTGCATGTAAAATCTGAATCTGCATAGCTCGCTACAAAAATAACTAAACAATTAATTTGTTAAATTTAAAAAAAATATGGTTTTAGGCTAATTTTGGTTGTTGTAGACAATTACTAAGAAATTATGTTTTTAGTTTTTTTGTCAATAACTTGGTTATTCTTTGACCTACTGAAAATACAAAAAAAGCATTGTGTCTGTCGTTAAAAAAGGAAAATATTTTGTCTCTTATACATTTTTTGTAAATTTAACGGTTTTCAAGATATTCCACGTTAAAAATTTGTAATGGCCGCCATTTTGAAAATTATAAAAATAAATTCTTTGTGTTTGGTACACTTGTTAATCGTAACATATAAAATGCTTATTCCAAATTTAAACTCGATATCTTATCTATTTCCAGAGTTACAGTGAGTTGTTGTAAAAAACAAAATGGCGGATTACGGCTAAACTAAGCAGAAATCGAAAAAATGTTACTCTATATTTTAGACTTATTTTTGTATGTAGAATCAGGTCCTGTATAGCCCATCACACATTTTTGTGACACCCTGTATAGTAATATGCGACGACTGTGTAAAATTTTAACGAGAATAAATAAAAATAAAGGATTTTTGAAACGATCGTCCACCGAAGAACTGTTTTCAGATTAATATTTACGATATAACGTGCATTGACCAAATAAGTTTTTATACAAATTAATATGAATCTGATAGTTTACAGAGAATTTCGTCCTGAATTTTAAAACTTTTTTATATTTAAGATCCGACTATCGGTTCGCATGGTACAAAAGATTGTGTCTAACAAGATATAACGATTATCGTTCTAATTTACCGTAAACGTTGATGTGTTTTTATAGCCTTAATCGTTAAATGTTAAATGGTCTAAACATTTTTATAGGAACCTCTTTTTTTAATATTATACTTATAGACATGTTGTTTATATGTAGTATACGTTATATTAAAATCAGTTAAATATTTTAAAAGAAATTATATTTTTACTGAAAACAGAGCATTAACTCTTTCTCTAATTTACCGTAAACTTTATGTGTAACTTTTTATAAAAGGCTTAATCGTTAAATGGTCTAAAAATTGGTATAGGAACTTAATTTGTTTATACTATACTTACAGACATGTTGTTTATATGTAGTATACAGTTTATTAAAATCAGTAAAATATTTTAAAAGAAATTATTTAAGACATAGCATTACTCTTGTTCTAATTTAGTGTAAACTTAATGTGTTAATTTTTATAGGCCTAATCGTTAAATGGTCTAAAAATTGGTATAGGAACCTAATTTTTTTACATTATACTTATAGACATGTTTGTGTATATTATGTGTTATACATTTTATCAAAATCAGTTGAATATTTTAAAAGAAATTTTATTTTTACCGAAGAAATGTAAATTTTTTGAATTGAAAAGGCGTGTTCAGTAAAACCCCATTTTCTCTAAAATTATTTACCAATTTTGAATGAAATTCTATATAAGTACATATAAATAATAGTTGTATATACATGTTATATAAAAATTAACACAATACATTTAAATATAGAAACTATTCGTTGTGTACATAACAAACCTATCAAATTCCAGTATGCAATAACTAATTCATTCATATTCCAGTATCCGACAACCACATGTAATATCCCGAGAAAATGTGTAATGGGTCTCACTTTTTCACAGAATGCGTATATATACTTTATTTATATGTGTGTTAAAATTTCGTTTAAATAATTTACAAAAAAATACATTAATAACCTACAAATCGCTCGCTGCTAGATGCAAATTATGGATTATTGATGCACAGCCAACACAGTTTTACAAATAGAATAAAATAATTAAAACTTAACGTATTGCAACGATCTACTACCCCCTTAGCTCAGTTCAACCTCGCTTTTCGCAATTTAACTAATTAGTGTTTAAAATAATTAAATTGATTACCTTTAGTGAAAATTCCTTTTTTGGGTCCTGGCTAGCTCTACCAGTCAAGTCAAGCGGGTAGCTCGTTTTTGCAAGGATATTTATCGTTAGTTTCTTACCTTACGATAAAACCCTTAATTATTTTTTGCTAAGGAATATTTATGATATTTAATTTTTTAGAGACTAAACTCTGCCCGGAGTCGTGCCTTTCGGAGAACAGTAATCTTCGTTATATCCAGCCAATCCTTCCTTAATATTAGCACTTCTTAAAATTAAAATTGGTTTTGGTAATTTACTCTGAATAAAAGATTCTTTTGTTTGGAAAATAAAATATAAACTTTAATCACTCTTATTTTATATTATTTATATAATTTAACAATCGGATCCTTTATCCTTAAAATACAAAAAAAAAATTCCTTAGCTAAATTTTTGTGAAATTTTCTCTACACAATTTAACTTCAAAATCAATAAAAAATAACCTTTTTGTGAAAGATAGATAGAATATGTTTAAATTTATTTTTTATAAATTTTATTCCCCAAAATTTAAATATTAAAAATTTTAAAAGTAAAGCCCTACTCGTCAATGCTGTAAACTATGAAAAATTATAAAGGTGTCTCCGACACTACCGTGTCTCGTATACGGTGTATTCCTTCTTGGAGATCCTGAGTCCGGGATTGGTGCGATGTTTTAGAAGTCCCGATCTGGAACGCTGTTCTGGAAGTCCGGGATCTTGTCCTTCGATGTCGCCTTTCCGTGAATTCGTCTGGATTCCTCCTGTGAGTTCGGATGCCACGTGATAACAGACCTCGCCGCTGTTACCCTGGATCTTCCCTTGAAGTTCTCGGCGATAGTATTTTCGACGAAATATAGCGTTTATTTTACTACGCTATGAACTAGATTGATTTTTTTTCTGTTGTATACTTTACTAAATATTTAGATTTACGAAGTATTAAAATCTTTGAATTTATTATGCTCTGCTGTGATACGATGATCTAACGAGAAGCGTGGAGACTTTCCCGGAGTTTCTATTACGACTGACGAAGCGAACCGCGTTTTACGGTAAGCTCCGGCAAAGGCCTATATTAGCCTACCAACCCTTTTATTCAATTTCCCTTTTGTTTTTGGTGTGGCGCTCGGGCTGTAATTACTATAGAATTTTTTCCTTATTTTTCCCATAATCCTGGTTGTTTTCTCTACCCGAATATATGTAAAAGTTATATTTTTGGTATTGTTTTTAAAATTAATCGATTTGGTACATTGGCAATTATATTGGCTAGACTGTAGAATGGGCGTGTCTTTACCTTTGGTCGACCGACAATTCTCTTCAAGAAAAATAATCAACTTCTGCCTGTTCCTTTTGGTTTGCGAGTTTTGTGACCATTTATTCCCAAATTCCTGTAACTCGGCTTCCCGTGATCAGATCGGGTTCTGGATGATGTCATTTTGTTCAGCTTGGTTTACTGGCTACGCACAAACTCGATTCGTAGTTGTACGACGTCGTGTTCCCGTTCCACACCTTTTTCGCGATCGCGTTTTTCTTGACTCGCGGTTTTTCCAAATTATAAAGTTTTTTATATTTTTTATGGTCATACTGTATTGTTTACGTCTTTCCACTAAATTAGTCTCTTACCGTTTTTGAATTGGTTAATTATTGGTTGAGTTATTGTCCTTTTCGTATCATCACTTTTTGTTTAAATATGTTAACACCCCTTTTACCTTAAATTAATCCTTTTTTCTATCTTTCACAGGTTTTGACATTTTATAATAATTATTATCTCTATTTTTATACCTTATCATTTTTTCTATTAACCCTTTATTTGTAGGTGAAAATAGGCATTTTACTTTTTTACCTAAAAACGTTAATAACTCTTAAATTTATTCTTTGATATTATTTAAACGTGACTAATTTTGTTAAAATCTTTATTTATTTTAATTAATTTACTACTTTTTACTAAAACTGTACTTTAAACTACTTTGATTTAATTTTCATTTTTTAATTACTTTTTATTTAATTATTTTTATATTTACCATTTAATTTTAACAAAAACTTTTTTCGTAATTTGTCTATTTTTCTAATGGTCTCTCAATACCCTTATAAAGATTTTAAAAATTTTCAAAATTCTGACTTTTAACTTTTTTCCTCGCTTTTATTTTGCTAATAACTTTTTATTCCTTTATTTAATTTCAAATTGTGATTTGACTTTTTTATTACCATGATTGTTCTACATATTTTGATACTTTAAAAACAACTTTTTTATTTAAATAATTTTTCCATTGTTCTCTAGCCAGCTTGTTTCATTTGGCTGCTGAGATTCAAACAACTTTGAACATGAAAAGTTAGCCTAACTTGCTCTGTATATTGGTGTCTGAAGGACTTAGTAGATTTTACAAATAAAATGAAAAAATATTTCATTGAGTGGATAGGCCTATTGCTTAATCCGTCTCAGTATCTAGCTCAATTTTTCACAGAATATATATAAATATATACTTTATTTATACTGTGTTAAATTTCATTTAAATCTATTAACAATTTTACAAGAAAAAATCATTTAACAGAAACAAATTGCTCGCCGCAAGATCTAGGGTAAATCAAAGTTTATTCATACATATAACTAATACAGTTTTATAAATAAAATACAGTAATTATATTTTATCTTATCTAGCTGAAATTTTCACAGAATGCGTATTTATACTTCATTTATATTTGTATTAAACTGCATATAAATTTATTAACTAATTTACAAGACAAATACATTTAACCGACAACGTTCTGGTTGCTAAATGTCTAATTAAGGTTTATTCATATATGGCTAATAGGCCTAGAATTTTACAAATAAAATAATTAAATTTTTTATCGTATCTAGTTGAATTTTTCACAGAATGCATGTACAGGATGATCAACGCAAAGAGGTCACCATTGGGATCTTGGAAAGTATGAATTTTACAGCAAACTTTAAATGAGGAACTTTTCCTTGTTTTTTGAGAAATAAAAAAATATGTAATAAAAATATTTGTAAATGTCCGCTATTTTCCAATATGGTGGTAAACTTTGAAATTTCTTATGGAAGCCCCTATTTTATGACAGATTTAGGTTTTACATGCAATTTTAAGACTTTTTATTCTTGGTGTTTTCTTTTTTATCAACTTAACCTTTTAGCCACTAGGAGAGCTAAAACTTTCAGAAACTCTTATTTCAACAATTATTAAAGAGATGTGTGCAGTATTCAAGGCGTATTAAAGAAGGTGTGTGCATCGAGGAGCGTAAACTCGTCCAGCTCGCGCAGCTACGTCACGTGTTACACACTGAACCAGTAGTTCCGAGCGCAATTGTAAGCTTTTGCTCAAACTGCGAATTAAATACTTTATGGTTGTCTAAAAATTATGTTTTTGGTATCGATGGAAAGGTAATAAAGTGAGCATTAAAATGATCTATGCCCATGGTCAAATATTCCTAGGCATATAATTTTGAAACAAGTCTAAATCTAATATACGGGTTTGAATGACATAAAAATTACTCTAAGTGAGGAAGTTTTTTACTATTACTTTCGGGAGGCATTCAAAGACATAGAAATGTAGAGAATAAATTGTAGTAAATACTGACATAATTTTTTTTTTATGAAAGTTGTAGCTGTCCTATATAAATAAGATTGTAATCAGAACCATACATAGTTACTCGCTTCTTGCGGTGATTGAATGTACGCTAATCTAATTTGTTATTAGTTCTAATTTCTCTTCGTTATTTATTATTCACATTGTTGTGAACAGGTAAATTTTGTTTAACCTATAAATATGAATTTTTAAAGAGTTGGCAAATTTAAGTAGCTCTATAGGGTAAAACCTTTTACCATCAATAAGTTGGTGATTTTTCCAGTTTATTGGTTTTGTTATGTTTACTAGGCCTACTAAATTTACTTTCAAGAATTGAAATTATCTAAAATTGTGATTTTTAGTTAGCCTACCCAAGGATAAATAATAAATAAAAATAAATATAAACTAATTATCAATGAAATAATTTAAAAATAGTAGTCTAGGTGATAAATAAAAAGTCGTGGTGAATACAACATTGAGTTTTATTTCAGTATTAACCCTAGATTACTTATGTAAAAATTTTGTCACGGTTACTTATGTATCTTAAATTTGACTAACAAATATTTTTTTTTTACTGTACTAAAATAATTTTGTAATTATTTGTTTGAATTGTAATTGTATCCTAGCATATTTTAGGGTTATATATTTTTGTAAAAAGAGTTATACACCAAACTATTAAATAAATAACACGCTTATATTAGCTTCACTTGTATGTTTGTATGTTTGTTTGTAAGTAACTCTCCTTTGGACTAAAAGCCAGTGGCTTATTACTGTTAGTATATCTCTCTTACTTAAGTTCGTTCGTTGGCCGAGTGGTCTAAGGCGCGGGTCGTCGCTGACGTCAATCCCCAGACTCACCGATCGTGGGTTCTAATCCCGTCCACGGCCAAATTTTTTTTTTCAATAATTAATCGAACTAAAAATTAAAAAATAAATATAGTTTAAAAAAACTAAAAAACACGCTTTTATAATACATCGAACTAAAAAGTGAAAAATAAATATAGTTTAAAAAACTAAAAAACACGCTTTTAGAGCATATCAAACTAAAAAGTTAAAAATAATTTTTCAAATAAGCTTAAAACAATAATAAACGATAAATACTAGCATTATTGTAAAAAAAGCGTGGGGCGCTTTGTCCATATTTCTCGAAAATTTGGCCGTGGACGGGATTAGAACCCACGATCGGTGAGTCTGGGGATTGACGTCAGCAACGACCCGCGCCTTAGACCGCTCGGCCAACGAACGAACTTAAGTAAGAGAGATATACTAACAGTAATAAGCCACTGGCTTTTAGTCCAAAGGAGAGTTACTTACAAACAAACATACAAACATACAAACATACAAGTGAAGCTAATATAAGCGTGTTAAAAATAAATAAATAAATAAAAAGATGACTACTATTTTTTTAGTTATAAATCCAAAATATACAAAAATAGGGAAACGCCTGCGTGCTCCGCACGCCAACCTCGTTGGAACCTTCTAACACATAATCATTTTATGTTTTCTTTATAATAATTATTTAGGATTCATAATAACCCCAAATCTAAGATGGTAAACAATGTTAAATGTTTAAATAAAATTTTTCGTATATTTTATATCAGCAGTTATAATAAAGGTTAAAAGAACCAGCAAGGCTCAGGTCTACACTTTAATAAAAACCTAAACTAAAAGTTAAAAGTACAAATAATTGCTTCAAAGTATGAAATCAGCTGTTAATGTAAATATTGGAGCAAACAGTCATTTCATTCAATTGGTCACGGTGGTAATGAATGTAAATACAGTACATGTGTTGGTTCATCATTCTAGGTCTAACCTAAGATTTTTTCCGACTAAATTTACAAATATTGAAATACAAAATTTTTTTATTAAAATCAATTATAGCCTATGTTAATCAGGGTTAGTGTAGCTTTTTATTTCGTAGATCATCATTTATTGGGAATCGATGAAACCTTACTCGTAAAAAGCTGTCTTTTTTGTTTGAGTTACCGCAGCCAAACACGGCACAAAAAAGCATTGTAATTA
This sequence comes from Philaenus spumarius, assembly GCA_018207615.1. Lineage (NCBI taxonomy): Eukaryota > Metazoa > Arthropoda > Insecta > Hemiptera > Aphrophoridae > Philaenus > Philaenus spumarius. Next base: position 39,510 of record JAGFPH010001305.1, on the reverse strand, counting down.
ATGGTTATCAATTATAAGAAATGTTATTACAATAATACACTATGTTGCCTATAATTAATAACATAATTTGACGTCAAAAAAGCTTGAACGTCGTACAGGTTTCGGCGGTAAATATGGGGAAGGAGTCTAGACTGGATCTCCGACTGTGTAGCAGTCTACGTCACGGGTAGGCTGGAGTGGAGGGAGAAGCTGCGCATGCACACACCTTCTTTAATACGCCTTGTGCAGTATTACCATTTGCAAACAATAAAATTTAACTCAACGTGCAATATTTTTATAATGGAATGTTAAAAAGCTGTTGCAATTTCACAAATACTTTATTTTATACAAAAAACGTACTTATATTACAGTTAAAAGTTGATAAATAGCTTACATAAAAACTGTGCTATTTTTACATATTTCTGCTCCTAGATCGTAAAGCGTACTTAGTATTATAAGAAACTTCTTTGTATGGTTGCAACAAAATGTTTTGGGACACAAAAAGGTAGTAATGATGACTTAATTAATTATGACTTAAGGTTTTCAAAGTGTCCTTCATCTTCATAAATTCAATGGAAGTCATTTAAGGTTCGTGCTAACGTGTTATGGTGAATGTTATACAAAATGTCCATCAGTGTGTTGAACATTTTTTCCACCGAAGCATACTTACCTATCGGTGTACAGTTCGTCCTTCACGTGTCTCCAGAAAAAGAAATCCAATGGGGTTAGGTCCGGGAACCTTGCTGGCCAAGCTACATTTCTGTTTGTGGCTATCACTTTATTCAGAAAGTCAGCGGCTGCGTAAGAGATGTGTTCCGGAGCTCCGTCTTGTTGGAACATAAGTTGCATTCTGACATTCAGCGGCAAATCATCAATAGCGGAAAACAAAACTTCCTCTAATAACTGAAGGTAAGCTGGCTGTTGTAAGAGTCGTATGGTACAAATGGACAGCCAAGACACGATTACCCAATATGGCGCACCAGCATTTTATAGGAAATTTAACTTGGTGATCAAGCTCTCTTGCAACCAGAAAATTTTCTGCTGACCAGTAATGGTTGTTTTTATGGTTAAACTTGCCATTATTAGAAAAATTGGTCTCATCTCTCCCAATAATGCTAGGTCTATTTAAGAAACCAGAGGTGTTAGTAAACTCTTCAGCCAGCCAAGCGCAAAGCGTAAGCCTCCGTCCTTCATCTCCAGGCATTAAACCTTGAACGGGCGTAAACCTTTTAGAGTGGTATTTGTGCTTACGAAGTACATTTTACATTGTTCCGAATGACAAGCGATAGAGACGTGCTACTTTTCTGATTGAGGCCTTGGGGTGCACCACAAAATATGCTAAGATATGTGCCTCGACATCTTCGGTCACAACTCATGGTCGTTTCTTAACAAAAGACCCATTCAATCTTAGATTTCCAACAAGTCTTGTGAACATCTTTCGGTTAGGTGCTGCCTTATCCGGGTATCTTTCAGTGTAGCGGTTTGCTGCCAAGGAAGTGTTCTTTCCACATAGACAATAAACTTCCAAAATGTCCACTTTTTTAATGTTAGTAAACTCCATATTTACAACATAAAACAAAAGTAAAACAAAGGGGAGGCTTCACCATAACTCAATTTTTTAAAGAAACAACTACACAAAAATATTTCAAGTAAACATAAACTACAATGAAACAAAACTAATATAAATTTGTTATTTAAAACTACAACAAACGCTGGTTAACATACTAATGCCGGTAACAAAGCAATTACTAGGAAATGAGGTAAACACAAAAGTGAAAATTTGCAACAACGAAACAGCTGGTTATTGCCTAGCATGCCTAGCAACACAATCATGTGTTACTGTTTTATACTGTAGAGAGCTGTAGTTGCACTTACACAATATACAGTGGATAGCGATTTTTAAAATAATTTAAGTGTGTTTTTTGTTTAAAATAAAGTATTTGTGAAACTGCAACAGCTTTTTAACATTCCATTGTAAACAAATATTGAGCTTTGAGATAAATTCTATTGTTTGCAAATGGTAAAACCTGCCTCTTTAATAAGATTTTTCCCATAAGAAATTTCAAAGTTGATCGCCATATTGGAAAATGGCGGAAATTTACAAACATTTTAACTACATATTTTTTGATTTCTCAAAAAGCAAGGAAAGATTACCTATTTAAAGTTTGCTGTAAAATTAATACTTTCTGAGATCTCAATGGTAGCCTCCTTGAATTGATCACCCTTGTATATATTTAATTTATACATGTGTTAAATTTCAAATAATAATCGTTGATTAAATTACAAGAAAATGTATTTAACCGATACCACACATAACCAAACATAACTAAAGGACTGTTATTTACATTTTTACCAATAAAATAATTAAATTTAATATTGGAAGTCTCATTTGTTCACTTGTGTATAGGTAGAGGATGACTTTTTTAAATGGGCTACCATTGGTATTTTGTTAACTATATATCTGTCACCAAACTTTAAATGGGGAACCTTTCCTTGTTTTTTGAGAAATGAAAAATATGTAGTTTAAATATTTGTATAATGGCCGCCATTTTCCAATATCGCGGTCAACTTTTGAATTTCTTATGGAACACCCTGTATTTAATGATAATTTTGGAATCTACAAGTTATTTTAAGGCTTTTTGTCCTTTGTGTTTTTTGATATGACTAACAGTTCAAAAGTTAAAGGCCTATACACTTTTAAAAACACTGTAACTTAGCTGAAGATATTTTTGTATGGAAATGTTTTGAACCAATGAAACACTCTTAACACAATAATAAGGCATTGTTCAGACAAACAAATTACTTTTAAAAATCAACAAATATGGTTTTTGTTCATTTTTTAAAATTATATAATACAAAGGAATTAAAATGGAAAAACTTCAAATTTGTCACTTGTGAAAAATTAAGTTGATAACAGATGTTCAGGCTCTATCTGTACTCTAACTTTTAAACGGTTAGTAGTATCAAAAAATCACCAAGAACAACAAAATCTTAAAATAACATGTAAAATCTAAAATCATCATAAAATATCAGGTGTTCGATAAGAAATTAGGAAGTTAACCACCATATTGGAAAATGGCGGCCATTTTTACAAATATTTTAACTCATATTTTTTTACTTTTCAAAAAACAAGAAAAGGTTAGATTTATAGTTTACAAGGTTTTTATTATTTGTATAAGTTACAATTTTAGTGTTTTGTATTTTTTCCTAAACCCAACCGTTTATGAGATACAGCCTCTCAAACATTTTTTATTTAGTGTGATTTTTTTAAGTGGGCCACCATTGGTATCCCAAAATATGTCTTAATTTGTATCCCCGATCGAAATTCAACATAAAAAATAGGAGTTTCCATTTGAAAAAAATAAGTTGGCCGCCATATTATTACAAAAATTAGGCGCCGCCGAATATTTGCTAAGGCTTTTGACTCAGTCCGGCAGAATAAATTTTTTGAAATCTTAGATGAACACGGTGTAAGTAAAAACATAAGTATTAAAGCATTGGTACACCAATAGAATAGCTCTTGTTTTCTTGGAGAAGCCAGAAAAATATTTCCCTATGATGAAAGGCGTTAAGCAGGGTGATCCACTCTCACCTGATCATTTTAATGTGATACTAGAAAAACATTTCAGTAAAATAGATTGGCATAATTTAGGAATTAAAATAAATGGAATATCTAATATAAGATTTGCAGATGAAATCGTTCTTTTTCCAAAATCATCGACATAACTGGATAATATGTTAGAGGACTTGTACCGAGAGGGTAGCTGAGCCGGACTCGTGATAGATAAAGAAAAAACGGTTCTCCTAAGCAACGGGAAACAAGAAGATCTATTCCTAAATAAAATAAAGTTAATGTGGGTAGCAGAAGCAACATATCTGAAACCAATAATTTCTTTTCATAATGGTTGCAGAATTATCGTGCTAGACAGCACAGGTTAAATGTGTACAGTAAACTTCCTTCACAAGCAGGTGCTAAATTGATGAATAAGCTCCCCCAAAGTATTAAAAATTTACAAAATTATACATCTTTTAAAAACAGCCTTAGACAACTTTTGTTGTCTGGATCTTTTTACTCTGTGGAGGAGTTTCTGCACTGACTCTCTGTTTTGTGATTGGGTGTGATTTCCTGCTTGGTCATTTATATAATTTGTTTCTGTGTTTGTATATTTGTTTTTGAATATTTTGTAAAGTTTAATTTATTAACGTTTATTATATCTTTATTGTTTTAAATATGTTATTGGTATGTGGTTGAAATTTGTAATTTTATTTATTTTAAAACCAAAAAATGACTTGGCCATACAAATTGTAACTTTGTCAACGGCTATAATAAATGAAATGAAATGAAATGAAATGAGAAAGGGAATTAATAGAAAAATTACTTTGGCTTGGAAGAAATACTGGTCTATGAAATTCATTTTTAAAAGCAACACGGGGCAAGGCCTTAGACTCTAGCATTTAATACATTTAAAATTCCTTGTGTGACGTATGGAGAACAAACGTGGACTCACCAAAATATCTCAAACAATTTTCGAGATATCCACGATTGAAAATTTAAACAACAACTGAAAAACGAGGCCATTTTCTATTATGCTAAATTCGCTTCAAAAAAAGTTCCAGCAGATCGTTTATAACTTACGAACCGTTTGACGGATTTTTAAAAGTAAAACAAATTTGAATTCACAATGAAGTTGTCAACAATATACCATAATTTCATATTTATATATCTATTTTTGGATTTGTAGTTACTGTTTGAAAAAAATATTTCGATGTGACTGTTTAAAACATCATTAAATTTTATTGCTAATAACTCGAGTATTAATGTTACGATGGTTCTGAATTAATATGTTCTTTATACTATCATATACAACAACTTTGTAATTATGAACTTGATCTTTTAGATAATTATAACTAGATGGTTTTTTGAAAAAAGTGTATTGGAAAGCTCAAAATACATTACGTTATGTTAGATAAACGCTTGTATCTTAAGAACTTTTCGTCGAATCTTAAATGTTAAAACGTATTTGAAATTAAGACAAAATTCTCTATACAGTACCAGATTTTTATTAATTCGTATGAAAATTTACTCTATCAATATACATTAATTATATCGTAAATATTAATCTGAAAATAGTTCTTCGGTGGACGGTTGTCTCAAAAATCCTTTATTTTTTATTCAATCTCGTTAAAATTTTTCACAGTCACCGTATATTACTATATAAAACAACGTATTAAAATTTTTAAATGATCGGGTCATACCTACTTGAGTTTTTTTTTTAACACATACAGATTTCATATAGGAATTTGATTCAAAATAGTTACAAGGTTTTAGTAGAATTCTTATATTTTACGAACTGTTAAACAGATTTTAAATATTAAAATAGATTTTTGGATTCTTAATAAAATTGTCAATAATAAACTATAATTTCATATTTCTATAATCATTTTTGGAGTTGTAGTCGTTGTTTGAAAATTTAAAAAAATTCAATTTGGCTAGTTGTAAGATTAACTCACCTTTATGTGTTAATAACTCGTGTACTTGTTATCTGATCATTTTGAAATTGTAACAAGATGTTCATATAGTAATATATGACGACTATGTAAAATTTGAACGAGAATGAATAAAAACAAAGGATTTTTGAAACAACCGTCCTCCGAAGAACTATTTTCAGATTAATATTTACGATATAACGTGCATTGACCAAGTAGGCTAAATTTTCATACGAATTAATACAATTCTGACACTCTAAAGAGAATTTTGTTCTGAATTTAGAAACGTTTTAATATTTAAAATCCGATAAACGCTTCGCACGATACAAAAGATTATCTAACAAGATGTAACGATTATCGCTCTAATTTACTATAAACTTTATGTGTAACTTTATGTAGCCCTAATCGTTAAATGGTCTAACAATAATTGTTATAGGAACCTCATTTTTTTACATTATACTTATAGACATGTTATCTATATTTATGTAGTATATATTTTATTAAAATCATTTAAATATTTTAAAAGAAATTCTATTTTTACTGAAGACAGAGCATTACTCTTGCTCTAATTTACCGTACACTTTATATGTAACTTTTTATAGGCCTAATCGTTAAATGGTTAAGCAATTGGTATATTAACCTAATTTTTTTATGTTATACTTATAAATATGTTGTGTATATGAAGTATACATTTTATTAAATTCAGTTGAATATTTTAAAAGAAATTCTATTTTTACCGAAGAAATGTACACTTTCAGTTATTGAAAACCCGTGTTCAGTAAAACCCCATTTTCTCTAAAACTATTTACCAATTTTTAATGAAATTTGATGTACATATAAACAATATATGTATAAACATGATATAACAAAATTACCACAATACTTCAATTATGATGGGATGTCAGCATCACTTTTAAAAAGCAACTGTAATTTTCTTGTAAAGCCCCTTCATCATATCATAAACTTAAGTATTGAGTCGGGTAAGTTTCCAGAAGCTTTTAAATTGGCGAAGGTTGTTCCCCTATATAAGGCTGGAGATCTGGAGGATTTAGGTAACTTTCGTCCTATCTCTATGCTCAGCGTGTTTTCCAAAATTATTGAAAAAATTGTAAAAGATCAATTAGTGTCATACTTTTATGCTAATAATCTCTTGTCTGCGTGCCAGTATGGATTTAGAAGGGACACCAATATTTCAAATGCTTTATTTGATTTAAATAGAAATATTAATGAGGGGATCAATGGTAATAGGAAAAGTATTATAGTTTTCTTGGATTTAGCTAAAGCATTCGATTCGGTAGATAGACAAATATTGCTCAATAAATTGGACTTAATCGGGGTTCGTGGTAATGCGTACTTGTGGTTCGAAAGCTATTTGTCCAATAGGAAACAAATGGTGTCAGTGTGTGGAGTAAATAGTGAACCTCAGGTAGTGGAATATGGCGCCATTCAGGGGTCGACGTTAGGACCTATTCTTTTTTTAATTTATATAAATAATTTGTCTAAAATCAATATAGACGGGAAATTTTACCTATTTGCGGACAATACGGCTATTTTATTCGAAGGTAATAGTTGGGAAGAAGTACACGGGAAGGTTTTAAGGGATTTGTCGGTAGTGAAAAAGTGGTTTGATCAAAATTGTTTAACACTTAACATATCTAAAACAAAGTTCCTTCCTATAGCCCTTATGTCCAATAGTGATTGTCCCTACGAAAGCATTAAGTTGCATTCGTGTGGGAATTACTTAAGTAAGTACTGTGCCTGTAGAGAGACATTGATAGAGTTGACAACAAATACTTAGGTGTCCTGTTTGATAAACGTTTAAATTGGTCTGCTCATGTTGACTATTTGAGTCGAAAAATTAGAAAGTTAATTTATGTTTTTAAAACTTTAAATGAAATATTATATTTTTGTGAAATGAGACAGTTGTACTTTGCATATTGTCAATCTTTGCTTTTGGGGGGATAATAGTTTGGGGATGTGCCTGTAAATCCATTCTGGCCCCTTTAGATGTTTTTCAGAGATCAGTTATGAAAATGGCGCTGCGTAAACCAAAACGACACCTATCTGAAGAGCTGTTTAACCTTTTTAACATATTTAATATCAGACAACTTTTTATAAAAACTCTCTTAACTTTTTTGCATAAGAATTCAAATTCCATTTTGTCCATTTTGAACCATTCACATTTTACACGGCATTCTCAAACAGTGGGTATAAGAACAGATAGGCTTTATAAATCTGTATCCACCATTAATTCGTACTATGTATCACAGATCCTTTTTCGTAACATTCCAAGAAACTTGAGATTATTTAGTAATTATGAAATTAAGGTTTATAAAAGTCAAATTAATTTATGGTTGCGGGAAGTAGGAAGAGACTATTGTGAGTCCGCAATTTCATCGGAGTACGCATAGTGTTTTTGTTTACATGGATATTTTGTGGTGTCACTGCAGTGACGTTGTTGTTCTGATGCTGATCTTATTTATTATTTTTTACACTAAACAAATTTTGTTTTTTCTTTTTTTCTCTCTTTTATTATCATAAATTACATTTATTTTATGTTGTGCACGACTCGTGTCCACGCACAGGCCTCGTGCCTATGTGGGCACTATTCCATAGTATTATATTTGTTGTAACTTTGTATTTGTGAAATTTGTTATATGGAAATAAATAAATAAATAAAAATAAAATATTTAAATATACGAACTAACCGTTGTATACAAAACTAACTGTTGTATACAAAACAAACCTTTCAAATCCCAGTAAGTAATAACTAATTCATTCAAATCCCAGTATCCGACAAATAAAATAATTAAATTTTACCGCATCTTGCTGAATGTTTCACAGAATGCGTATATATACTTCATTTATATTTGTGGTAAATTTCATTTAAATTTATTTAATTTACAAGAAAAATACATTTAACCGACTACGCGCTAGCACTTATATAAATGTAAATAATTATGGTTTATTCATACATGGCTAATAGAAGTTTTACAAATAAAATAATGAAATTTTATCGTACTAGCTGAACTTTTCATAGAATGTGCATGTTTATTTTATTTATACGTGTGTTAAGTTTAATTTAAATGTATTAATTAAATGGTTTTTACCTACACCACTCATAACAAAACATAACCGAAGGACTATTATATACAGTTTTACAAATAAATACAAATAAAATTTAATCGTAGAAGTCTCATTTTTCAAAAAATGGGTATATATACCTTATTTATACGTATGTCAAATTTAAATTAAATTACAAGAAAAATGTATTTAACCAACACCACTATAACCAAACATAATCGAAGGACTGTTACATACAGTTTTAATATAAAATAATAATATTTAATCACAGAAAATCTTCTTTTTTTTTCACAGAATATGTAAGTATATCTATTTATACGCATGATAAGAATAAATATAATAATTCTGTTTGTAAATTAAATAGAATATTTTTGTTCATTTGATAATTCTGGATAAATGGCCTACTAAAGCCATTACGTTGTTTACAATGTTCTCCTTATTGGTTTCTTGACGATTTTAAACATTTAATAACACTAAAATCTAACCGTTCATTTTAACAGTAAATGCCAAGACACCTTTTTTGTAGGCCTTTTGATTCCCTATCGGATGGTGTAACTGTCAAGACAATTGGATGAAGGATAATAGCTAAGTTAAAGATAATAACATTAACATATGTACACTTAACTATTATCCTTCATCCAATTGTTTTGACAGTGATACCTAGAATCATGCCCTGAATTCTTGGAACCCTTTTTCTGAACACACTAATGTATTAAAATAATGATTGTATTAATTGAATACAAGGCAATACAATTATTAATTGTATTTTGTATTAATTGTATTATTTACTAAAAAGGCACTCCATAAATTGTAATAACTTTTTCATATTATGTGTTAGTTAAACATATTTCTTTATCATTATTTGTTAAAGTTCAATCAATACATTCAAATTCTTTGTAAATTTATATATAAATTTGATCACTTAGACTTACTCATATTACGTCTTACTCAATTATTATTGTAATATATTATATTAATTTAATTTATTGTTTGGTACTACTACATTTAATTTTATTCAGTTAAAAATGGTTTGAAAATGTATACTTTTACAATAATCTTTTAACTGGGAGAATATTAAATATAGGGATATAAATGATATTAAAAATTTGATATACGGGGTTTGTTTGTTTGATCGCCTTTATTTGGGCGCATCAACAAAATACATAAATACTTAAAAAATGTATAACAAAATTATAATAAAGACAAATATAAAGAAAAATTTAAACTAACATGACTCATGCTACAAATAAAATACGTAAATCTTAAATAAAATATCCGCAAAATACACACATACATACACATGCCTACATTCATACATACACACCCATATACGTGTATACACACAATAGATACTATACATACTTTACATACAATACATATCTATAAATACTATGCCAATTTTGAATGAAATAATTGAATGTAGTGTAATAATTGAAATAACAGGGTGTAACATAAGTAAACAGCCAAACTTCGGGAAACTGTTCTATGGGTCAAAATAAAGAGAAAATCTAGAATATTTTTTTTCCAAATCGCTTCGTTTTCCAGATATTGGCCATTTTGTTTTTTTACAAAATAATTCATATCTAGAGAACGGTGAAACCTATTGAGTTCAACTTGGAATGACGTTTAACATAGCAATTATATATTTCCAATCATTCGTTTCAAAATGGCGGCTGTTTCAAAATTTCAAACCTGAATTACCCACAAACCGTCCATTTTTTCAAATACGTATGTCAAGACACCCTTTTTGTAGCCCGTTTAATTTCCTATCGGATGGTGCAACTGTCAAAACAATCGGATGAAGGATAATAGTTAAGTTATGGATAATAACAGCATACGTACCTACCATATTGTTGTGTTTAGTATGTTGATATAGGATGCCTGGTTGCACAAACCAATTATTAGATGTAACGTAACTATTCAATATCCGATAGGGACTTGAAAGGGCAACAAAAAAGGTGTCTTTTGCGGTTTGTGGGTAATTCAGGATTGAAATTTTCAAAAAGCCACCATTTTAAAGCGCTTGATTGGATATAATCCTTTATTTTTATTAAAATAGATCATTGCTAGTTTAAACTTCATGCCAAGTTTGAACTCAATAGGTTAAACTGTTCTCTAGATATGAATTATTTTGCAAGGGAATATCAAGACGCGAAGTTCTCAGGAAACTTTCTCCCCCTTACAGTGCCACATATATGCGACGACTTGAAAAATGCTGAAAACAGTAAAAAAAATAAAAAAATAGGTATTGACATTCCTTTTAGTTATTAAAAAGTATATACTCATTTGAACAAAATCATACTCATGGTCTGTAGCGAATGACACAACTGATTGTCCCAGTCTATGTATTGCTTAATAGTGTCACGATAATCTATGGCGATGAACCTTGCGGCTCTCGGTAGCGAACAAGTTAAGGTCAGACATTAGTTTCTATCTGAGAAACAAGTCGGAGCTAGGAAAAATATTTTTATGACGTATACTAATACGTCATATTGCACATAGAGTTTTCAACGATCTGCTATCAAATTAAGTGAATTCCAAATTAATTTTGTAATATTATTGAAACATTGGCTTTTGTGTATCGAAGATGTTGAAAATATTTGCATTTTTTAGCCATGTTTTATATCTTGTGTTTTTAGGTAACTAGTATTAGTATAAGGAAAAAAACAATCAAAACCTAATAAAAAATAAGCAAAAGCTATAACTTAAAATTTTAAAACTTAAAATTTTAAGTCATTACTTAAAGTCGTGTGAATAAAAATAAACAATAGCTAGTACTAAAAGCTTTGTCTAACAATTTTAAGCTTTGACTAATTTTCTTAGCTAAAGCTTAAAATAAAATGTAGCTAAAGCTAAAATTATTAAGTGCAAGCTTGAATTTATTTCAATATGCCCACCTGGTGACTTGAAGCTTAAACCCCATAAACTTCCCACATTTTACCAACAAACCGTTTACCAAAAAAATAAATATGCTAATATATTTTAGATGCAAGAATATTAAATATACAAATACTGCCACCCAATTAAATAAACACCGTACAATTTATATGTAGGCTATAGAGAGATAAATTTTAGAATTCAATTTTGTTAATTCTGATGTATTTATCTCTTGCTTATTATTTACAAATTATTTTAGGTTTATTTGGAAGCATATTTTTCTAATTTTATAACTCTAAGTTTTATTCAATCTATATCTTTTTCGTTTACTTTCAAATTTATTTTTTAAATAATGTTCTGGAAAAACAATCAAAATAATTAGGCTACTAAAACAAAACATGTTTAAATTGGTGTGTAACAAATTCCTAGCAATTGGGATTTGTTCAATAGAATTTAATTTGATTTTAGTAAACATTTCATTTTTATTTAAACTTTCGTTCTGATATTTTTTCATCGGAAGAGCTGCTAATGCCAGCAGAGCTATCCTTTGTACTAGGCTATTAAATATTAGAACCTAAATCCTCAAACTGCAACAGCCGTTTTAAATTGTTTCAAACTACATATGACAGTTTTTAAGTTTTAACTAAAAATTTTCAGCTTTTGATAACTAGTCTTAGCTAAACGTTATTCACCTCACTTTAACCAAGTGCTAAGACTAAATGCTAAATGCTTTTGCTTATTTTTTATTCAACATACCCAAGGTATTAGATTGTCAGTTTTTGTGTAACAAAGGTTTGGACACTGCTTCCACAATAGGAAAGTATTTCAAATGTTTAGTGTACCTGCTCTCTTCTGTACATAATGTAATTTTATTTGATGGTTCCATAAAACAAGTTTTGCCTTTTTCTTAAACAATCTTTCGCTAGAAATCAGACGATATTTATAATTGTTTTATATTTACAGGAGCGACCTAAAATACAAGTTAAGAGGAGACCTCCCAGTCGCAGAGCAAGACAACAAGCTTTGCGGGCGTCTCAACTAGAGGAAGAAAGTGAGGACGCTTCAAAATCAAGAGTAATAGATACGGATACTGAACCAACCAGTAATTTATTTCCTTCAAAACATAAAGACGACTTATTTGTGAATTCTGATCTTGGTAATGATGAAATAACACCTAGGTCATTCAATTTGTTTGGTTCTCCAACTGATGTTTCGTCGAGTTCGATCGATGACGAACCTCCTCCGATAAACGGTGACAGTGAAACAAACGAAAGTAGTTTGTTAAACTATCCTACTAAGGGAATAAGCCTCAGTGACACTCTAATCGTTAGAGCAGAAGAAAGCAGTTCTATAAAAATCAATAACAAAGAAACAGAAGAAGCTGTAAATAAATTAGTCGTTCAGAAAGAATCAGGAAACATGTTCAATGAAGAAAGCGATGATGATCTCTTCGGTGAAGTTTCTACGATACGGAAAACTTCCAAAGTGATATCGACGACCGTTAATACCAACGACCAGTGGTTAAATACTGAACACAACCGGAGTGACGACTTTCTGTTTCCGAAAAATAAAACGTTTCCCTCGTCACAGTTAATAAAAACATCTGCGAAGCCATCTCTAATTAAAACTGAAAAACCCCAAACGACCATTCCATTCGAAAGAAGTGACATATTCGATGACGATTTAGCTAATATGTCCGGTACGCGTTCATTGTTCCCTACAAGCAAAGAAGCAAAAATACTTCAAATTCCTAAAACAAATTTCTTGTTCGACGATGATGATGACGGTGATATCGATGATATATTTAATCACAGTATGAACGTTTCTTCAACTCAGTCAAAGACGCAAAGCAGCAGTGATTCAGGTAATTATTTACTTATTACTGCTATATACAGGGTGTGTAGCAACACTTAGTTTTAAATGAAACCCCATACTTCAGTTCTTTCTTGTTTAGGTCTTTTATTTGTAAGGAAAAGTAAGTCAACATCTGTATCAAGTGACATGACTTATGATCATTTTGCAAAGGCGTATACACCTACATCCTTAAAACCTGCATCTAATCTATTGTAGAATGTAATGCTTTGATATAAAGGGCACTTTTTCTCTAAGTCTGTACATTGTTTCCCTACTGTGTTGTAATTGTGGTGTACACCAGAGTAAACAAATAGATATTAATACAGTTTTTAATCCAGTTAATCCACTGACAAAGAGATAAACAAGGTATCTTATTCGACACTACTTCGAACCTTGACTAAAGACAAATCGTTTTGTAGTATGCACTGCGCGAAGCTTTAGACATTCTGTCTTAAGACATGTTTTACCTAGCTTAATGTAATTTACCTACTAACTGCCGAGAATCAGTTCAAAAAGTTATTTATTGGTTTATTAATAAAATTTATGATTTTTTGAATTTAAGAATCTGAGAAGACACTATAGTGTTTAGTGATAATCAGTTTGTCCCGAATCATCTACTGCTGTGGGTTGTAAAAGGAAAAGTAGTGATTTTTGATCCACAATTCACATACAGTAGAACTCCAATTATCCGAATCGGGGCCGGACCCCATTGGGATAATAAAAATTCGGATAGTTGGATTCTTTCCGAAAAAAGGGTTTATTTTAACCTTTTCTGGGCTGGAGTAAACTATCCGCACAGACTACGGTAGCGTATACACGTTTTATAACTTTAACGTTTGAGTATTATCATCACGTTAACGCAACTAAAATAATTCTTTTACTGGCATGTGTTACAATCTATTGGCTTTACAATGAACTATTTCCACTATCGATAGGAGGTAGCTAACAGTAGAAAATAAAGAGAATGAAATCTTGTTGTCAGACCGCGTTTACTAGGTTTTATCGAAGCCTATTTTGAAAAATGAATTATGAATATATGCTTTATAGAAAAATTAAATTTGATTATAACAAATTGTAGAAAATAAATCATAGAATTGAACTGTATACTTGAAAATGTTAAAATAACCTTATTTTATAAACATATTTCACTTTGTTTCACTAAATTACGAGTAAAACAAACCTCTCGCTAGCGCTAGGTGCATTGTCACATGCTTGAAATAACCTAGTCTGAGCATTAATTAGGATTTACGAGTAGAGTATGTTAGTGCGCATTTTCACATGCTTGAAATAACCTAGTCTGAGCATGAATTAGGATTTACGAGTAGAGTATATTAGTCCCGAAAAGATCAATTAATTACTGTATGTATGTTGAAAAAGGGGAAACAAAACTACTGTATTTTAAAATAAAAAGAGCTTTGAATTAACTAAATGAAAAGGCAACACTTTTACATGTTAAACGTATGTACATAAATGAATGTCATTGCTTGATAACATCTCGGTCAAAGTAAGCTGTTTGACTATATTCATCCGTTTGACACCTGGCGCCTACATTAGCTTCGCGGAGGGAAGGACAATAGCGCGCGTAGACAGAATCATTATTTTGCAAATCGCAGTATGTTCCCGTCTTAATTTTCTTTTCTGAAATTCTGTAAGCGATTCTGGTAATCAGCAATTTGGATAGTTGGAGTTCAGATAGTTGGAGTTCTACTGTATTTAAAAACCATACTTTTCTGTAAATTGAAGCTAGTATAAGTTTCCACGCATGGTTGACTAAAGACGAAATCCCTTTGAACAGTGTTGTAAGGTTTAGTTTTTTCTAAATAAAAGGTATGCGCGCATTAAACAAAAACTTGTCATGTAATATTTGCTACATTAGAAGAAGTATACTTCGTCAAGTAATGAGGCATCTAAAGTCTTCCTTCCAAAAACTAAACCTTAAAAGACTTTAATTAGCTTGCCAAGGGTAACATGTGCTTTTACCTTAGCTTGTGCCTTGGTTGTTTAGACCTGTATTTTAATGCTATAAATTAAATGTTGCAGGTTCGATCAGTAGTAAGGCGAGTGGTAGTTCAGCTCAAAAATCAACGCTTTCTTCTCAACAAGTGTTTACAGATCCGCTAATGTCATTGCAAAACGATTGATGATAATTTGACTTAGAACTGTAAAGTGGAAAGTTCCGTGGTCAATACAGAATGTCAAGGAAGCCAGGGTCCAGCAGATAACGCAGCTATTTTCAATTAACGGTTCAATGAATGTAAATTTAACTCAATGAGTTAATTATGGTCACATATTTCATCTTTTATTTTTATATTTTTTTAAAGCGATAAAAAGGTTATGAACACTTCTATATAATGCTTACAGTCGTCCGCAACTAGCCATGAAACTTGTAAAACCTAATTGAAGCCTTTTTTCTGACCTTCATTATTATGTTTGTATGATCTCTGCCTATTAAATAATTGTAAACAATATGCGAACAATTTTTCGTAGCTCAAAAAGTATAATTCAGCAGAAAATTGTATATTAAGAATTTTTTGGGTTGTTAGACCCGGTATAGCCCCTAAATTTTAACATTTACGGTGTGCCAAATATTGTCTTAAAACTTTGTATGTTAGTATTACACATATTTGTTGTTGTACATACGAAGTTTCAAGTACATATAATTAAAGTTTGTAAAACCATAACCACTATGCATAATATACTTATATATTTTTAAGGATGAATTGGGAAAGTATTGGGTCGGCTTTCATATATTTTTACTTCATACTTTAGCTCAGCTAGGTTATACAAATTTCAGCGTTTTTCAAATTAAATTGTTAAAGCTATATTTTTTTCTGTAACAAACATTTTTTAACATGTTATTTATTCTTGTTTCATGAATAAGGGCAAAATTTTAAAGACTAGAAAATAAATTATTCAAAATAAATTCATGAAAATCTGGGCTTTGGGTTTAAATCTAATTGCGGTAGACTATTAAGGCCTAATAAAAAATTCTACAAATTTTTAACTTGTTTTATATTCATATTTCAAACTTAAATTTTGTTTATAAACATTTTTATGGAATAATTATTTCTTTATGTATATACAAAATAATACATTCTACATATTATTTACTTAATCAAGTTTTCTTTATGAATATCTATTTGAATATTATCTACATAAACATAAATTTACATAATATATTCATAATCATGCTTTATAAGTTTTCAGTATCAGAACTTTTTGAAGCAATCCAGATTTTATCAGGCAGACTTGATTTAACTGTATTATACCTGAAGGTCTGGAATTATTAAAGAGGGAGATGTATTTTACAGTACTCTCACTTATACTCCAGAAGAATGTAATTATTTTATGCATTCTTGTTACAATAATAATTTATATTATTTAGGCCAACGCAGTCGTTCAAACAGTGATTATAACTGTTAATTATACGTCATACAATTGTTTCGTTATTTAATACCATCATCAGGTAAGGTCAAACACTAGTATAAGTTTAAAATAATAGAAATTGAAGTATGGCAGTCCCAAGATGGCACAAGGTTAAGAAGGAACAATAGATAGTATACAATTTGGAAGTTCTTATGGTAGTTGTTAATGATGAGTGTGATGGATTGATGCAAGGGCCTACCGCTCGGCTGGTATACTGTTGACACTAAGAGATTAAAATATTGCATAATAATTTGTGACTTACATAAAATTTCATGGCTCATATAATTTCACGTCTTGCATAATAATTATTAGCTGAATATGGACAGTTTATTCTTGCTGGAAAAGTGTTTTTTTGTACAGTGCTTTAATTAGAAATAAAACATCACTGCCATGCCAATATGCCCATATTCGCTCAAGCATTGGGTCTACCATAAATGAATTGTTCAGGTCCATATTTTGCTTTTTTAATTCCATACCATAAAGAAATGTGAGATATGGGCACTGCTACTTCAGGTTTTATTATAACATTTCGGTCGATATTGGTTCGGTAACTTTATCAAACTATATATATATTACTATTTGCTCAAATTCACAGCACAGGTTAAAATTTTATAAAAGTGAAATTATGTTTTGTGGTCAAATCTTTTGTATGTTCTATGGGCCTCCCACACGTCAGCCATTAGGTCTTATTCCACTCATCAAGAAACAATAATATTTGTTAGAAGGTTAACACAAGAGTTAATTTGTTAAGAGGTGGCGTTTACAGGGATAGCAGATGACCTCGTGATGGGGAGAAGGTGAGGGCCAGCAATACTAGTGGCCCAGCCTATTTTATCAAATCTCTGCTTTTTTGTTTTCTTTCTTTCATACTGTGATGTAAACATTTTATACTACTGTATAGAAACGTAATTAAATTTAATTAATTTTACTTCAACTTAATAACAGATGTCGTATATTTTAATACTGTAAACATTTTTTATTCAAACATGACAATTGAAGCAAGCGAGGTTGTTTGTTTTGTTTTTGTAGCATCAAACACTTCCGTCTAAAATGTTTAGTTTGGCCAATAACATCTGTTTTTTTAAGAAGTTGATTGTTTCAGAATGTCATCCTTATTGTCCAAATCCAGATGGGTTCGGACTACTGCAAACATGTTAAAATAATTGAATTGAATTATTCTTATTTTGAGATTTTAATTTGTTCAAGATATTAATATTTTTAATCGCTTTAGTAGTGGACGGTAAAGTAAAGCTGACTGGCTGGCTCTACCGCACAACACCGAGCCTTTCGCTTCCCACGCCACTGAAAAGAGTGAGAAGAAAACGTTCTGCTCACCCAAGGTCAAGCGTCACAACATAGCAAATAAACTAAACTCTGCAATTTCACCACGAAGACCATATCTAATACATTTTCTATACTCAGTAAATAGTGTTTCCTCTGTTTAACCATCAACGGATGATGGTATTAACCACTGAAACTATAATAAAGAGTTAAAACCCGTTGAACAACTGCTGTAACCTTAGTTAAGTAGTATGAATTATAATTATTTTTATCTTTGTTATTGTATTATTTGTGTAAGAAAAATCGTGTAATTATAAAACTAAATAATCAGAATGATATAAAAGATCCAATTGTTTTCTAGCACTTAAGTTTAAGAAGTTGTTATTTACAGATTTATATTTAAATAAAATGAATTGTTTAATACATATGTTACAGTATATTTGTTTCCGTTTTATATCTATTATTTTAAAACCCAGTCCTAAGAACCCCTAAAATGAGTGAGGTTCCTTGGGTCGAGCACGCTATTTACACCTGGTTCAAGCGACAAAGAAGCAAACATGCACCCATTTCAGGGCACATTTTAAAACAAAATGACCAATTTTTTTATCAGGAAAAAATTACAAAAAAAACTCCCTAGATATCCATCCCTAAATGGATTTACATACGAAAATTACTGTAATTCCTGTAACTTAATGCTAATCATAGAGATTTAAAAAATCACTTTTGATAATCCAGACATTTTCGGTAATCGACTCCCTCTCGACCCCACACCTTCGGATTATAGAATATTTATATCTGTAGTTATAAAGCATGCTAACCCTACATATATCAATAATCAGAAAATTCATAACTATTTCACTCTGAATTTTGGGGCGCAAACTTTAAACCCCAAGAAAAAAAAACAAATATTTTTTAACACTGTCTTGTGGGTTATCGCTTGTGCTTTGTGTAATGATATCAAAACTAGTTTTTATAAGAGTTTTATAATAAGTATGTTTTAAATTTTCAAAAATGCTGCTAAAAAAAACATACCCTCTTTATTTGCAAAAGTATTGCAGTTACATTTTTTTAAAACAGTTGTGTTGGATGTACTCATTTATTTTACTCGAAAACTATAGCAGATTACAACTTTTGTGAAATGGTTTGTATTGTAATACCATGGCTGGATCTTTAACCTGCGAAAATGCAAGCGAGCCCGCAGTTTTCCCAAAATGATTTAAAATTTTTAATCTTAAAACTTCAGGATATAGTACAGTCAAATTAGACCTAAACTGGAGAATCCAAAAAAACAAAGGTCTGATTGTTGGAAGTTGTTCATTACCCTTTGCTCTAAATGTGGTAAAAAGTCTCCACCGAAATAGGGTTGGGTTTGGGGGTGGGAGGGGGTGGAAAATGTAAAAACTGTGTGTTTTCTAGGTTTTTTACAAATATCTCGTAAACCCTTCACTTTAGAGCTTAATTTGTTCAATAACTTTTTAAAGTACGTTCAATTCTTCACAAAATGGTTCTATTTGTTTTTTCTAAATGGATCAATAGTTTTGGAGATATGGAAGGGGTAAAGAAAGGTATTTTTGTAGGTATGGTTGAAAACGTGTTTAAATTAACAATTTCTCAACAATTTACTGTATATAATTACCACTATGGGGTTATGTTTTAATAAGATAGTTCACCAGACATGTGGTTGAGTGTTTGATGGGCCCTTTGCTCTAAATGTGGTAAAAAGTCTCCACCGAAATAATGTCAGATTTTGGGGTGGGAGGGAGTGGAAGGTGTAAAAACTGTGTGTTTTCGACGTTTTTTGCAAATATCTCGTAAACCCTTCACTTTAGAGCTTGGTTTGTTCAATAACTTTTTAAGGTAGTTACATTTTCACAAATATGGTTCTATACATTTTTGGTATTATAGTGGGGGTACACCACACAAACCCCCTCTCATGGGCAAATAGTGGGACACTAATAACACGGGGGACTGACGTTCCTACACAGATTTTAAAATTTTTATTTTGTTAGCTTGCAAATTTACTTATTGGTTGTATGTAATAATAGCCAAAGTAATTATCTTTGAATAAGTTCTGAAAAAGGGCGGGTATTAGTTGAACGTGGAGGGTGAGCAAAGTTCATGATTCTTCTCCCTTCGTTCCAGCCGGAGACTATCGTGTTGTAACTTGATAGTTGAAATCAACCGACAGTTGTTTACGTTTATGTATGCTGCAGTTCTTTAATTGAAATTTTCAAATAAGCATATAGTTTGTTGGTTTAAGTGGCATACAGTTTTTAAAGGTACAAGTGTACTCTTTATATTAAACTGGTTATTACCATGGCGAAAACGCAAAAAACATTACTGTCCTCTTAATCAACATGAAAGGGAGATATACACCTCGGAACCAGACTCTAACGTTTCGGTACCTTCAGAAAGTGAAACATGTAGGCCTACCACAAAACTGAATACTGACACCTACAGACCTACCTATCTGTGGATGCGACAAATGACCAGCCTAATGTAAGTAAAAACAAATGTTCATCTATGTGTGATGACAAAGATATTGAATTAAACTTTGAACTGGACAGTAATATAGACCTAACAAATTAGCCCTCTATTGTAAGGAAATGTGGGTTTGAAAGAAAGATTCGTTTCCTTGGCTCGATAGCCAAAATGGTAAATTAGAGTGTACGGTATGCATGAAAGTTTCCCATCGCGGTGTTTTTAAAAAGGAGAGCACAGAGATTTCAAAAGAATGGTGTTATTTTGCTGTCACTTACCAGCTTACTTCTTTGAAAAAAATATTTTTACCAAACAATCGCAAGTCACGAAGTAGAAGTGACCATAACTGCAAAGGCGAAATCAGAATCTACTCATCTCACCTGAAATCGACTATGAAAATCTTTAGGTAACCAACCATAGGCCTACTACTTAGCGAAAATGATAAGCCATTTCGGATTAGTTTTAGCTAAAGCTAAATGGCGTATATATATTTGTTGGATTGCATTCCAGATTTAGTGCCACAGATTTTATAAGTCACGTTTCAGAAGAAATAATAAAAAAAGAATAAATCAATTGGCTTTAGACATTTTTGGAAAAATTTTAATCATAATTGACGAATCTACAAGAATGGAAGCTAAATCTACTTTGATTATTTATATGAAATGTGAGACTAGTAAAGAGCTTTGACCCCTTATTTTTAGACTTGTTTGAACTTTCAAACAGCTGACACCTAAAAACTTAAAAATGTTTTAATTTCCTTGGTAAGGCATTCATTTCATTTCAAATGTGTTTTATTCCTTAGAATTAAAAACAAATTCTTTGGTAAGCACACTCGGATGCCCCTCAAAGTCTATTTCCGAAAGCTTGTGAGCGATTAAACACTGGACAATTTACGACTAGACCCATGCCACCTCTTTGGCCAACTTCCTCCTCTAAAACCTCTCCTACCTTACAGGGAGTGACAACCTTACTCCGCCGATCCTGTACACCTGCTTCTCTAATCCAACATAAACAAGGAGTCATGCCAGTTTACTTCAAGACCAATGGAGAGGCAAAATCTTTTTAAATTTTTTCCCCCAAAAAGTACAAATATCTGGAATGAGATCTGCGCTTCCAGACTGAATTTGATCCAGGGTTGGGAACATAAATAAACACTAAGCACCACCAGTAAGGCCTCAACAAACACTCAACCACATGTGTGCTGAACTGTATTATCACAACAATTCCCTAATGTTAATTATGCGGCAAATCGACGAGAAATTGTTAATTAAAACATGTTTTAAACCATACCTACAGAATTACCTTACTTTATCCCCTCCATATCTCCAAAACTATGAATGCTCAACAAAAAAAAAAATCATATAAAACAATGTTTGTTGAGAATTTAACTTTTTTTAAAAAGTTATTGAACAAACTAAGCTCTAAAGTGAAGGATTTACAAGATATTTGCAAAAAGACCTCGAAACATACAGATTTACACCTTCCACTCCCTCCCACCCCAAAACCCGACAGTATTTCGGTGGAGACTTTTTACCACATTTAGAGCAAAGGGCCCATCAAACACTCAACCACATGTCTGCTGAACTATCTTATCAAAACATAACCCCATAGTGGTAATTATATACAGTAAATCGTTGAGAAATTGTTAATTTAAACACATTTTCAACCATACCTACAAAAATACCTTTCTTTACAACCTCCATATCTCCAAAACTATTGATCGTAGCAAAAAACGAATAGAACCATTTTTGTGAAGAATTTAACGTACTTTAAAAAGTTATTGGACAAATTAAGCTCTAAAGTGAAGGGTTTACGAGATATTTGTAAAAGACCTAGAAAACACACAGTTTTTACATTTTCCACCCCTAAATCCGACGCTATTTCGGTGGAGACTTTTTACCACATTTAGAGCAAAGGATAATAAACGACTTCCAACAACCCGACCTTTGTTTTTTGGATTCTCTAGTTTGAGTATTTTTTGGTATAATTTTACTGTACTAATAAGAATATATAATAGGTGGATTAGGTAGAGGTCATGTTTTTATTTTCTATAAAAGTTATGTTCATAAAAATAAAGTTTTTCTTGTTCTGTTACAAAACGGTTCTTACTTTTAAAAAACGACCCTTGTAGATTTCAGGTGATTGTAATCCGTTATTGCTTTATGCCGTAAAGAGAAAAATAAAAGTTTGTCATGAACTAACAGGTTTGAATACAGTACCCTAGCTCTAAATTTTCTAATTTACCCACACCTAATTATTTATTGTCTTAGTTATTTTATTTCAGTTTTAGTTCTGTCCTAAGCATACAATCTTGTATTATATATAAAACGGGTATGCTTAAGATCACACGGTAGAAGTGTAAACTTCTTTGGCGATATTATAAATGTGTGTGTATATATATATATATAATATTTGGGTATGAAAAAAATTTCCAATACGTTAAAAAATTATTAAAACATTTTTTATAAAGAGATATAAAACAAGTGTTTACATGCTTTATTTACATTATTTGACTTGATTTTTATTAAATATTTTAATGTTAAAATATTTTTTTTATTTTAAAACTCTTAGAGCTGCTTGCCGCACAAGCCTTTGGACCCTGGTTCCTTAAAAAAACGATATTCCACACAGGATTTTCAAAATTTTGGCCCCAAAGAGCTACGACCCTTTCTGTATCAAAATAGTTTTTTTCCATACCCAAAAACATATAAAAAGACACCCCACAAGGTATTTATCAAAATGTTGACCCTTTAGTGATACGACCCTTTAAATGTTAAAACCTGCTTTCCCTAACCTAAAAAGATACCACAAAAGGTATTTTTTAAATTTTGACCCCGACTCGCTACAACTCTTTAACTGACAAAATAGGTTTTTCCATACCCAAAAATATTTAAAACAATACCCCACACGGTATTTTTAATATTTTGACCAAAAAACCATGACCCCGAAGAGCTATGACCCGTTCTTTATCAAAATCGTTTCCTCTTACCCAAAAACATATAAAAAGTTAAATTTAGTTTTGTTCAACAGCTTAACTTCATTTTGAAGAATAATTTCTTGTAAGTATATTAAAAACAAAATCACTTTGTTGCTTAATGAATATTCAAAAAATAGAATGAAAATAATAATAAAAGAATATAAATCAAATATTTCTTTTGTTTTAAATGTTATGTAAATAAATATATATAATCAAAATACCACTCACTCATCATGAAATCTCAAACATCACCGAATGGATTGGAATTATATTTTGGGATGTAGCTTCCTCTAGGGTCGTAGATACTCGCTAAGAAAGGTTTTAAAAAAATTCAAAATTTTGAGGGTCAAAGTTACTAAAAAAAACACCGAACGGATTGGAATGAAATTTGGGAGGTAGCTTCCTCTAGGGCCCTAGGTGCTCGCTAAGAAAGGTTTAAAAAAAATTTAAATTTTAGGATTGGTTCGGGGGGGTCAAAGTTACTAAAAATCCCCATAAGAAATACATAGTGTAATATATATATATATATTAATATATATTATTTGTTAATATACATTTAACTTTGATTTGTCTATTCGTGCAAAGCCGGATCGGGCAGCTAGTACTGTATAAGCATAATAAGCAAAATTTAACATAACCACTAGTCATATGTTACTAAACAAATGCCAATATTTCTGAACTTAAACTGTATTGTTTAGAGTTTTCTTTTTTTCCTAATTTCTATATTTGATTCCCGTGAAAATGATTGAGTTTTAGAGGAAGTTTTAGTGTAGTTTCAGAATACAAGCAAAATACATCATAACCTCTGGTCAGATGTAAGTAAATAATTAGGCCTACCATATTATTAGTCTACATTTTACACGTTAAAAAAATAATATTGATATCATTTGATATTGCCGATATCAATATTAATATCGAATATCGGAAACTTCCTGATATCGCAACAACCCTATCAGTGAGTAGATTTTGTAGAAGTCCCAAAGTTGTATACATCCGGCAGACGTTGCGGATGTTATTCGATGAATTTTGGGTTACGTTTACATACTTTTCAAGTCTTTCGCTTTATCTGCTACAGTGGGCAAGTTATGAATTGTTAGGCAAGTACTTAATGATTTATTATGAATTATGCATTAGACGACTGAACGTAAGGAATCTACTTCGTCTTCCTCCTCTTCAGCCATCAGCAAGCTTACAACATCAAACTTTTATCTATAAAACAAAGTCGGGTTAGTTACACCAATTATAACTCAAGAACGGCTGAACAAATTTTTATAATCTTTGATTTGTTGGATTTGTCTCCGCCCCGAATAGCAGAATAGCTATTAAAATATCAGAAAAATTTGGCATAAAAGGGTTGAAACAACCCTTAAAACAATAATTATTGTTTGTTATAGATCTCAAATACTTAGGGCCTAGAATCGTAAAATTTGATAAACATATTGCTCATAGGCGCTAGAGGTGCACTAAAAAAGGATTTTAAAATATTGGGCCTTTAAGGGTTGAAACAACCCCTAAAACAATAAAGATTGTTTGTTATACTTTTCTTAAAGCTAGAAAACTGAAATTGTTTACATTTATTTCTTAAAAGTTACATATAAAAAATAAACCAGTTTGACGATTTGTCAATTTCTGCTAAGTGGTGGAAATGTAGTAACAACCTTTAAAACAATAAATATAAATTTTTATAATTTCTTTAAGGCTAGATAGCTGAAATTGTGTACATTTATTTCTTACAAGATACATATAAAAAATAAACTACTTTTCCATTTTGTCACGTTCTGCTAAATGGGTGAAAATGTAGTAACAACTCCTAAAACTATAAATATTAATTGAATATTGCCTAGGAACGTGAGGCAAACTAAAAAAGGATTTTAAAACATTTGGCCTTTAAGGGTTGAAACAACCCCTAAAACAATAAACATTGTTATACTTTCCTTAAAGCTAGAAAGCTGAAATTTTGTACATTTATTTCATGAAAAGCACATATAAAAGTAAGCCAGTTTTAAATTTTGTAACATGCTGCTAAGGGGTGAAAATGTGATAACAACTTTTTAAAACAATAAATATTAATTGGTATTCTTTAATTAAAGCTAGAGAGCTGAAATTTGACACTTATTAATTTTAAGAAAATATTTAAAAACGTAAGCTGATCAATTCTATCCCGATCTATGCATTCGCATAATAAAGACGTAGGCTATTTGAGCAATCTGCAACTTTCAGCTAAGACTGTGATTTACCAGTTTGCAGATTTAGCGGTTGAAAAAGAAAACGCTCTTCACTCTGAATTCTTTATTTTCATTTGATTTAATTTATTCAGCCACATACCCTGGCGAAGATGATTGACGGGCATCCAATGAACAATAAATTCCAAACTAATTGAATATACATGTAATAATTCACTTTCGTGAAATAAAAGATGAAAGAAAATGAGAGAGAAATATTACAATTATGTAACATAGTGATGCAAAAAATTCCTTGTAGCGAAGCACGGCTATTCTGCTAGTGTGTACAGGCGATGATAACCACCCAGGTTTTTCGCCTTTAAAAAAAAAAAAAAATTCTGCTAGTGTTATATAAATTTATCAAATTAAATATAAGCCTTAGATCTTGACGATTTTTTGCTGATGCGAATCAGAGGTTTACTCCTGTACGAAATTGTCAGGAGCGCCAATAAAAGTTTTCACTTCAAAAAATAAATTTATATGGAAGCATGGTTTTAGGCCAAATGAAATATACTACATTTTAACAATACATTAAAATATGGTCACTATTGTCTTCTTCAAAAACTCAATTTAAATTTAAGTATTTACTTTCTCCTCAGTACTGCATTCCACTTCATTCGACCCCCACCTCCTTACCGCCGTGTCTCTTAAGCGGGCTATACACATAGTATTTTGGTTACGGATTCAAGTCGTAACGTACCAAGATCCTGTGTGAACGGGTTGTGAGAAATTGAGATTCTGGATTTGGTACAAAGTTCCTTTTACCAACTAATCAGAAACGTAGGTTTTCATATCCTTACCCGCATAGTTTTTATTTCAGTATTTGCAGTTTACAATAGTTGTTTGGCATCGACGATATTATCTTTGTCTCGGTTTATTTGCTAATATTTCTTCAGTTTCAAATAAAGTTTTTTTTGTGTTTAGTTTTAATATAAGCACCGCTAGGTTTTCTAATTGCATAGTAATAAGGTTTGTAAAATAAAGGCATCTACTAGGCTGTTCATTGTCATTGTAAATTCAACCACAACTTGTAATCCGTGCATGAGTGCAAGAAAGGTTGAATTTTATTATGAACTCCATGGAAGAATTCTAGATTTATAAGGCACCAAAACATGATTCTACAAGTCTGTTAAATAAACAGCTCTCCTTCAAATCAAATATTATGTTCGACACTTTATTCTCGGCACAAAAATCGTGGTATTTTTTCACATGTTTTAAACTATTAACGACCTCCGTGTGAGTATTCGTGTGGGTGTGTGTGTGTGATTAAAATCCTGATGATGGGTGATTGTTAGGTCTTATCTATTTTTCCGAATTATAAAATTTTATGGCGTCAAAATTTCCAACACTTTCCAATTTACCTTTTGTGGCACTGTGATTTATAAAAAAATACTTTTCACGGGGTTCTTCTGTTGGGAAAATATGCTTCATCTGTGCCTAAGCTGATTTTTTTATAGTTATGCATCTCCCACAGGACAGATGGTCTGGTAACCTAACGTTCAACCTCCTTCTTTATTAATTTTTAAAACACATCAATAAAGATAAATTTGAAATTTCAAACTTTATTCTTCTACCATTTTTGTTTTTAAATTGACTTTATTTTAACTTTTGCAATGCATTACAGTATGGTATAAAAGTATATTAAGGCTGTATTTCTCAGCTCTTATTGGCCATACGAATTTGGACTACCCTTCATTTCAATAGTCTCTGAGCTGCCCAGGACTATGTAAGAACTCTGTCTTGTTGTAAATCAGGAAGTTGTTTCTTTCTTGGACAAGGCATAACATCATCGCTCAAGTTGGGTGTTCAATTGGAAAAATTAGCTGGCTACAGAAATGCATTCATTGATTCTTTTCCCCGTCTCACTGTCTGTATATACCACTTGAAAAACATGTTATGTTTATAAAATTTGTATACATTTTTAGACGAAATTCTAGTAGGCACTACAATATAAGTTAAATACAAACCATACAAAGTTAAAATACTTATTTAATCCTTTGAAATTTCAAAATATGTTTATATTCACTAATTCAAGACACCAATAAAGTAAGAAGCGACAAAAGTTTGTTTTTTTGGCCAAGTAAAAAGTTTCACGGGAAAGTTGTAAAAAATTTTAATATTCTATTTTACTATAATTTTTCTAATGGGGATTTTGGAAAGCGTTGAGTGAGACATTGAAATTGCTTAGTTAAACTGTTATTAGTTAATATTTGACATTGATTATATAAACTATACTAGACTAAAAATGAAATATATAATATTGAGATTATAATAAACAATAAATAAAATTAAACTCATTTGCCAGACACATTTACAAAGCTCTGTTTAATCCCTAATTTCATAAATTCTTTGAACGGGGTTAAATATTGAACAAGTATTTATGCAATGTGTATGTTGCATTTATAAACTCTACAGGAAAAAAGTTTTATGATATTGAGATTATACTTAAACAAGTATAATGAAACTCTTATATCATATTTTAAAGATGCTAAACACACTTGAACAGTCTCAACCTTTAATAAATCCTATAGACAATGTTGAAGGTTGGACAATTATTAATGCAACATGTATGTTAAGTGAATAAACTACACAATACTAATACATAATTTTATAATATTTTACATACTAAGTTATAATAAACATTAAGTAAGTGTAAATTCTTTTTCTGGTTCCATTGTTGATAAACACATTACAAAGCCTTGAACAGTCCCAACCTTTAATAAATCTATTGACAGTGTTGAAGGTTGGATAATTATTTATGCAACATGTATGTTAAGTGAATAAACTACACAATACTAATAAGTAATTATAATATCAAGACTAAGTTATAATAAACATTAAGTAACCGTAAATTCTTTTCCTGGTTCCATTGTTGATGAACACATTTACAAAGCCTTGTTCAATCCCCACCTGTCGTAATTCCTTCACACAGGGATGGGGATTGAACAGGAATTCGTGCAATGTGAATGGTGACTATAAAAGAAAAAAGTAATTATATAATATTGAGATTATAAAACAAATTTATTCTTATTCCAGATTCCATTGTTGCTGAACACATTTATAAAGCCCTGTTCAATCCCCCCTTTTATATATCCCTTAAACAAGGTTAGGGATTGGACAAGGATTTATGAATGTCAATGTTGACTTTGAACTTTTCAATTTACTGCACTTCCTTTGTTCAAAGCAGGAGACATTTTTTAAATTTCTAATTATTATAAGTTGTTATAGTTAGTTATAAGATATTTCATCTGTGCGGTTTTAGTTTTCCTCTATTCTTTGATATTGCTTCATTGTTTTAATTAAAGTTTTAATTTTTCCCACCTTAGGCTTCGTTTAACTGTTTGTTGATTGTTTTTGTTTAACTGAGACTTTGAAGTTCAACTTTGTTCTCAGTGGCACTTAGTAATGCTAGACTATAAGTTATTGTCCGAAAAGCATATTCTTTGTTTTACATTTTTCTGATCTGTTCCACTTATGGTTACAGATGCCACAAAACTTATGATTTTGAAAACATACAGGTGTACAAACCAATAAAAAAAGCACAGAAACCTAAATGATCAACCAGCTGCATGCGTTTACCACATTTGCAGTGGTCATGGTTGATTGCCATCTTGTTTGACACCGATAGTTTTAAATCTTATATTTTGGTCCATTTTCAAGACAATTGTTTATCAAATGTATATGGTGTGTTATTCTAATGTGTACGACGAATGACTGTAGAACTCTCTAGATCTTGTTCCGTAGATTTAGAACAATATGTGATTTTGGCTTTTTGTCTTTAAATCCACTTAAACGCAAAAATACTAAATTCCAAGTACATCATTTTTGTTCTTGAGTTATAGCAATGAGTTAGTGAGTCAGTGGTATTTTGCTTATATATATATAGAGAGAGAGAGATTATTTAAAACTACACTCTTTTTCCAGATTATATTGTTGCTGAGCACATTTACAAAGCCTCTTTAAATGTCCACGTTTTATAAATCCTTAGACAATACTTCAACCACACAAAATATAACGAAGACCTTTACAACAATAGTGGCATGTACAAACAAAATTGCAGAGATTGTGACAAGTATTACATTGGACAAAATGGCAGAACATTTAGAGAAAGATTTAAAGCGCATATATTCAGCAGCAGAAACAATACAACTACAAACTCCGCATTCACAGACCATTTAATTGATAACCTACATTCTTATTTCTTACACCCGCATACAGGATAATATGTCAGTGATACATAAAATAAATAAAGATCACACCATGAACCCCATTGAAGAATATGAGATTTATAAACACCACAAAAGCAATCCAGAAAAAATCTTAAATGAAAAATTGAATTTTGCTTCCAATTGCCTTTATGATCTGATATATTGCCAACAACATAGAATCAAAGAGACATAAGAAAATCTAGTAATAATAGTAATAATAATAATAAAGTGTGTTTATTGCACTACATACAAGACAAAACATTGAATCAAAAGAAATACAACATAACTAACCAAAATAATAACTCATACCAAAATAAAGTTACACACTTACAGCATGACCCGTAGGTCGTCTGCCAGGTTGGATTTATTACCCTGAACAAAGAGGAAGTTCTAATAATTAAACTCATAAATAAATGCCTTCCTATACTTGAGCGCACTTCTCAAGAAATTTACTAAATTAAACCAGTTTTCCCCATTCAATATCCTTATCAATCTGTCACCATCAATTACTTTACATTTAAAATATTTTTCTCGAATGCCACCTAATATTAAACATTCTCCTATAAAATGTATCATGGTTTCCTCCTCCCGGGAACTGCATAAAGAGCACATCCTTTCAATTCCATTCCTGCCTGGTCTAGCGTTTAGAGGCAGTGTGGCAGTCCTTGCTCTGAATATTAAACTAATAAATTCTCGAGTGTATTTATCACTAACATAAACTGCCTCCCCAAGATTATATTCAAGTTTATTGTATACATCATACCCCTCACAATTTAAAATCCGCTCGGTCCATGAATTCATCGCTTCTTCTTCCAATTTTGCAAATAATTCATTCAATATTTTATTTCCCTGTCCATTTTTTTTTTTATTTAAAAAAAATCTAAATCGTAGTGCATTTTATCCCCCATTTCCAACCAGAACCTAGCCCAAGAAATATTCCTTTTAATGACCTGCCTAACTAGTTGTTTTGGTAATCTATTGTCTGTCATGCTGAGGCACCTAATTATATATTTAAAATTTATTTTTAAAGTTTCTAAATTCAAAGATTTTGCCTTTGTCTCTAAATATAATACACTATTAGGGGTATTATTTGGTAGGCCAAACATTCTCTTTAAAAAAAAGCGTTGAAAATTATCTATAATAGGATTTTGTCTATAACCCCAAACTTGTGACCCATATGTGACTATTGATTTACATGCTGCATCAAAAACCGCCTGTTTTGTTGAGATTGGAATACTATCTTAAACCATAAAATTCCTCCATGAAGAATTTAATGCATATTTCGCTACCGTAATTCTCTCTGTAAGATGTGAATTGAGTGATAATTGTGGTGTGAATGTAAGTCCAAGGTACTTGTACTGGTTTACTATTTCTATTATTACATCACCAAATTTCCATTTTTCATTTGTGCTCAAACGACCACCCTGCCTAAATACCCTTATCTTTGACTTTTCCAAATTTACCAATAAATTTTACCTTTCACAATCCGAACAAAGCAAACAACAACGGAGAAAGAAGGCAACCCTGTCTAACACCTGTAGTGGTTGCAAATTCATCCGTTAGCCCATCATTGAACCACACCTGTGATGCGGCACCCTCATATATATTTTTGAATAAACTCACAAATTTTGAGGATATTCCCAAGTTGTATAATTTGTAAAATAATTCCGCCCTACCCACCCGATCAAATGCTGCTTGAAAATCCACGAAAAAGCAGTACACTTTTTTCCCTCCTTTCCTACTCTTAAGCTTCACAATATTATATAAATTGAATATATTATCGACCGCTGAATATCCTCTACGAAAACCAGCTTGGTATTCGATCAGGATGTTATTATTCTCCACCCAATCTTCCAACCTATGTAATAGCATCCCAGTAAAAATTTTTGACACAGCATCTATAAATGATATTCCTCTGTAATTATTAACATTTTCTGTTGAACCCTTCTTGTGTAGAGGAAATATAATAGACTTTTTAAATGAGTTAGGCACAATTTCATAATCCAATATATAATTAAACAGTTTTAACAACAATTCGAGAAACTCTTTTGGTGCTTGTTTATAAAATTCAAAAGGAATCCTATCCAAACCAGGGGCCTTATTGTTTTTTGCTTTCTTTAAAACTTCATGAAGTTCATTCATAGTAATTTTTTTATCCAAACCTTCATTTTCCACAAATGACATTGCAAAAGCTGTCGGACCGGTATCCCCCTTTGTAGTAAGCAGCTCTTGAAAATATTTAACCCAGTCTCCTGCCCCAATATTTCCTGCACACCTAAAAACCTTATGTTTAAATTTATTAACTAATTTCCAAAACTCCTTTGAATCTTTCACACTATTAAAACTATTCATTAGTTCTTTTGCATAATACACTTGTTTTTCTTTACATAATTTCTTATATTGTTTATTAGCTTCGATATAATCTTTTTTTACAAACTCCACATTACTATGTCTAAACAAATTAAGTATTTTTAATACCCTTTCCCTTACTTTCATACATTCATTGTCAAACCACGGCTGCCTCCTCTCTAACTTTCTCGTTACCCCCCGTGTCAGCCCATACGATGCTGCCTTGCAAATCATATCACGTAATGTTTGGCATTCTGTATTTACATTACCAAATGAACCATTTCTACATTTACATATTTCACGTAATTTCGTTTTAAATGAGATGTCATCATTTTTCGCCCATTTCAATTTTGGAAGAAGAGGTAATATCTCCCCTCTGGTAATATTCTCACCCACATCCAAAATCAATTCAATAGGCATATGGTCTGAATAATGCTTAATTAACACTGAAAAATCATTTACAAATTCTAGTGCCTCCGTTGAAACACAGCAAAAATCTATTACTGAGGCTCCAGTCCCCCCTATATAAGTAAACTCTCCATTCTTATCCCCCTCCATCCTACAATTTAATAAAATTAAATCCATATTTTCCCACATATCTATCAGTTTCTTCCCTTTCCCATTTATAACCATATCCTTTGAGCATCTTTTCTTATTTAGCATTCTATCGCGCATAACTTCACCCGGTACCAGCTGCCTGTCAGCAACTCTACCATTAAAATCCCCTATCAAAATAATCCTATTTTCTGTCAAATCATTAATTAAACTCTCTAACCTAAAAAAAATCTACATCCCATTCCGACTCTTTACTCCCATTAAGGTAGACTGGCACCAGAGTTAATGGACTATCCCTAATATTAATTTGTATAAGTTCCCAACCATTCAACTTAATAAAATTTATAGAATTACTCAACTTCTTTTTGACACCCATTACCATACCTCCCTTAGCTCTCCCAAAAAGAAAATCTAGTAGGGCACCAGGTACAATCTGATAAGAATTGAACAGAGCTGCACCTTATCTTTCCAAATCAGTCTTGTAGGAAGTGATACATTTGAATGAAGGTACCTCTTAAGTTTAATGTTAAATTATTATTATTGTTTTGACATTTTATATTTATGTGACGTGTACGACTAATGTATGAAAAAATATATGTTAAGTGTTGTGTATGTATAAGTGTTTGAGTGGACATAATATAGCTGGCCTGATGATGCTGCCTGTGGCAGTGAAACATATAGCCACATAAAAGGTAAAGTAAAACTAGAGACTACAATTGACAACAAATAAATAATATATATATCTTCTGTTTATTAAATTTGTTGGTCTTGGTGAGGTTTTCACCAATTATTTTTATAGTTTCAGCTATTGGGATGTTGGTGTAGTTACATATTGACCATGTCGAAGTCGAACGACAAGATTTTGAAATTTGGAAGGATTCTGTTTATCTTCTGTTTTGTTTATAAAATCGGATGTGTTTTTAGGCTATTTTGTTGTTTCCATAGTGGTTTTTATGGGTGTCTCCAACTTCTTTGCTGTATTATACCTAGGCGCGGAGGTGTGGTTTATTAAAGGTCTTATAGGTGTGTGTTTTTTATGTAAATTCGGTAATCCGGTGAACTGTGGAGCCTGAGGATCAATTGGTTTAATGGATCTGTGTGTGGCTTCGTTTAATAAATATTTGCACTTATTTATTGTTTGATTAAGTTTTTTGTGGAATTTTTTAGTTGGATCACTTCTTGATGTTGTTTTCCTTAAAGAAATCTGTGGTTTTGTTCCTATATTCATCTTCACACATAATTACCAAAGTGTTGCCCTTATCGGTTTTTGTCACAATGGAGTTGTTGTCCATCAACTTACGTTTAACTGTATTTTGTTTGGATTATTCAAGCCTTAATTTCATTAGGGTGAATGTTATTAGAATTCTAAGATTGTCGTATTATTGTGTGTTGAAATGAAATCCTTAAATAAATTCTTTTTCCATTCCCGATTCCAGTGTTGCTGAACACATTTACAAATACTTGTTCAATCCCCACCTGTCATAATTCCTTCAAACAGGGATGGGGATTTAACAAGAGTTTGTGCAATGTGAATGATGAGTAGGCCTATATAAACTATAAAAGACAAGTAGAAAAATTAAACTCTTTCTTCAGATTCTACCAGGACTAAACACATTTACAAACCCTCTACAATCAATATAAGAATTTATACAATGTTAACGTAGACTATATAAACTATACAATTCTAATAATTATTTATGTAATATTGAGATAATAATAAACATTAAGTAAAATTACTCGTTTCATCTTTCCATAGTTGCCAAACACATTCACAAAGCCCTGTTCAATCCCTATAACTTTCACAAATCCTTCGAACAAGAATTGGAACAGTTGGGAATTGGACACTAATTTGTGCATTTTAATGTTGACTATATAAACTATACAAGACTAAGAATTAATTAAATAGT
>JAGFPH010001304.1:275675-304494 GCA_018207615.1 Philaenus spumarius | reverse complement strand
AGGGTAAATATATTTTTATTTTATTTTCAAACACTTTAAACTTAAGATCACATAACTGTTTGTTCTATTTTACGTGTTTTACATACACCCTAACCTACATCTTGTGTAGTCCTCAATTAAGAAATATTCTGTACTTATTTGAAATACATTAATAGGTGCAAGTTACTTTTCAGTCACACTATATTTGATATGCAATAATGCAATAATAATGTAAGGCTGGGACACAATTAGAATTACCTTGGGTACAAGCAACAGCTGATGTCTGTGAAATAGTGCATTTTAGTGTAATATGATAAAATATTTTTATACTTTACGCTCTTGTAAGGAAGCTACTTGAAAGTAGGGGAAGTGCTTCAATTCTATACTATTACTCTATGGAACAGCGTATTCTGGAACACATACTGGAAAGAAGAGCTTTATTAGTTAAAATCTGTTTGATTGTTTAATTAAAGCTCTTAAAACTACGCGTTTTTTGTTTATTTACCTTCCAATGTTATATCGATCAATACAAGTAGTGGTATTCGGTAAAGTGTTAATGGAGATTTTGGGTGTGATATAGCCTAACATTACTAAACAATAACGCTACGCTACTGATAATTTATCATACCATTAGCGTATAAATCCATTATTTATTATTTGGGTTTAAAACAGGAGTTATACATGCCAGATGTCTCAATATATGAAGAACATTTTGTATTTGTCTAGAATGTCTAGTATTTACTCATTGCGTATTGTTCGACAAAAGAGCGAATTTCAGAATTAAAGAAAGACATTTGCCTGGTTTCAGTAATTCTCTAAATAATGCTTATTTCTTCACTAAATAATTTATACTCTGTATACAATTATGTAATACTAATTTTCATTCATTTAAATGCGATTAATCTTTTGTTGCATACAACTAAAAGTTATGTAAATTTTAAACAGTGTAAATTCCAGTTATCTCTTATACAAGACAATAACATGAAAATCAATTCTTTAAATAATTACGTAAATAAGCTATTAAAATAATTTTATTAAGATATATTTTTTGTTTTTTCAAATTAACTACTGCGGATATCATTCAAGGATTGAAAATGTAGTCTTAGAGAGCAAAAATATAGCTTATACTTTAAATAATATAACAATAGTAGTCATTCCTCACATGTCATATTTTACATCATAAATATAGTTTATTTTACTGAAACGAGTAAAATAATTTGTTTTCCAAATTATAACAGCCAAACACTTAGGCTACTACTGATTAGGCCAGTTAGACAACTGTTGCAACAATAAAAATAGCGACAGTGAATGAGTTGATCCATTTATGTACACATAAACTTAAAGCACCGCTATTGCAGTGGAGGGCAATGTTTCTGTGTAAATCACCTCTATAACATTTTGCCTTAATGTTATTTACACGAAGTAATAATACGGGTGTTAGTGTAATGTTATTGTCCCGTGCAACTTTATCCCTTGTTTAATGTTATACAATGAGGTTTAATATCTACTTTACCAGAATATTGGAGTGTAAACAAATTGTTGTTGTTGTTTAAGACCAATTTAAAGCCTAGTCCACACTTACAAACATGTTTGCAAACAGTTTGCCAATTGTTTTCGTGTTTCTCATTTGTTTGCCAGATGTTTGCTGCATGTTTGCAAACAGTTCGCAAACAGTTTGGAAACATCCAGCAAACATCCGGCAAACAAATGAGAAACATTTTAACTTGTTTCAGCAAACAAAAAACACTGTTTTCTGTTTCCCAAACCAAATGGAAAACACGCAAACATGTAGACAAACAAAGTATTGAAAAATAAATAAATGTATGCCAACAGCTTCGGTTTGGATGCAGTTTTCTGCATCGTGTTCAGAAAAATACCAGGAACAAAGGTAAGTACGACCAGTTTCGGGAGAAAGCGGAAATGCATCGCGAGTGCAAAAAAATTTATCTAAAAGCGCATAATTTTTTGATAACTCTAAAAATGGATGAAAAGCCGTGAAAATCGGTACTCGGGGGGTTTTTGGGGGCGATGATCTCATTTCAGACCATGCAAAATGCCCTTAGTGCACCTGGGGGGGGGGGGGGGCCCGGGGGGGGGAGATTTGTGGAGTGGCGACAGAGACTTAAACATTTCCTCTCTGGGTTTTTTTTGGGGCTGATTTCATTTCTGACCATGCGAAATGCCCCCAGTGCACCGGGGGAGGGGGGGGGCTCAACAAAATCTCAAAATCGGTCGGAGTCATCCTAGTAAAGTTTTTGGACCTTCTTCAAGAAATCTGCGAGTCCACCATCGCCTTCTCCTAGGTAAGCTAACCTCATTGTGTAGAATTAAATATAAACTAGCACAACCTAGAAGAACGTCTTCTTCAGTCAACATCTCGAGAAACACTGCCTAGCTAGTGTGGACACAAATCAATGACAAACATTTTTTTGCGAACAGTTTGCGAACAGTTGCGAAACAATTTGAAAAGTGTAGACAAACATGAAACAAGAAAAAACAAACAGTTTGCAAACAGTTTGTTGTTTCTTGTTTGCAAGTGTGGACTAGGCTTCAGACAAACGAGATAAATAAGTTTCATTTATAAATATCAAAAACTATTGAAATAATAATAACGTACAATATTGAAAAGGAATTGTCAGTAACCATGGTCTTTAGCAGACTGTACATCAAACAAGGTTAGTTTTAGCTGTTAGTTCGGACCAAGAGAGGAATTGATTGTTATGCTTTACATAAACTGGTTTAAATAACACAGTCTTTTCGTCGCATTATTTGAAGATAATTCTCCACCACATACGATCCTGACAATGTATGGAAGCTCCTTTAGAGAGACGCCATCGTCCGGAAATCGCAGGGGTAACCGGCAGCGAAGAGATCATTACACTATTAAATCTAGGCTTGATCTAATTATATAGTTTTTAAGTATTTAAAAAGTAATGAACTGCTATTTAACGCTTCAATTACCTGTTTACTCTTTAGGAGAATATTTAATGTCTTAATAATAAATGTATGTGGATTTGTGTTTTAGAATTATAACGAAATTTTGAGCTCTTCATTGTACAAGTTAGTATAAAACCAAGCAAGTAACAGTTGTTTGTTACTTTGTTTTTTAAAGACAATGTTTGTTTAAATAAAGGGTTACTAATAGACTATTGTTTATTTTTTAACGTGTGTTCTTAAGTGTCAGTACGATTTATCCACCATCAACAACTATAGTATAGAGAAAGTATAGTGATCGCAAAAATAATCGATGTTGATATTTTTGTGGAAATATCCTATGTTTTAACCCCTGAGTCAAAAAAAGTGTTTTGTACAAAATGTCTGTCTGTATGTATACAAAGCTAGAGCAAAAACTTTTAGATCGATTTCAAACAAATTTGCACCAGACATGTCAAGTAGGCCTGTATAGATGCACGAAAAACGGTTTTGAAATTTTTTGAAAAACAACAAACTTTATGGCAAAAAATACCCAAAAAATCAGTTATTTTTAGAAAAAAACGGCTCTAACGATTTTGATAAAATTTGGCTTATTTTGTAGCCTTTAATGTACTCTACCATATGCAAAAAACCGCATCTTTCTAAAAATTATCGTTTAGCTAGTAATAATAATAACTGATTTTGGGGTTCTTTTAGCCATAAAGGGGGTTCTTTTCAAAAATTTTCAAAAACTTGTTTCGTGCATCCATACAAACCTAATTGACGTGTTTGGTTCAAATTTGTTGGACATCGATCAAAAGTTTTCTCTCTAGATAATAATAATAATATTTATTCGTTCCTCCTAATTTAATAAATCACCTCTCCTACCCCACCCTACAATTATGAAGTCACAGTGAATCTGTTTAATAATTTAAATATGTTTGTGAGAAAGTATATGCCAGTTCCTGCTACCGTTTATTTTTATAGTTTAAGTATAAATAACTTCAGAAATAAAAACATTTTGAATTGTCAGTCCTGGAATTTTGCTGATCTGTTAAATAGTTAGTATACGAGTTTGAGTTTACAGTAATCAAATTGAGTTGTCTATCAAATTGAACCGGTCACATATGATGCTATGACGGTAACAATTATTGTCATAAAACAATCATAAAAACAAAGATATTTTGTAATTAACAAATAACAAAAGGTTTTAGTAACACACATGCAAAGCATTACTCTATTATTAACTCTATATACTAAACAGTGAAATAGATAGCCCTATTCATTACGGCATAATATCGAGTAACGCTTAGTTAAATGAGAAACAATTAATATCACATTTCAATTAGACTAGCTTTGCAATTTATGTTCTGCCATTATGGACGTGTCACCGAACTATGTTTTACTTTGTTCGACTATTATTTCGATTTATAATTACAAAAAGGTTATACAAAAGATCTAAGTACAATTGTATAAAATGCATTATAGTAATCACCTCTTAATGGTAGTGAATTTGAAATAAATAGATTTTTTCCTATTGTTACATTACACAAATTAATCAACTGTAATTTATGTGGATTGATTAGTGACAGTTTGTAAGAAGATTAGAATTCAAGTTATCAACATAACCAAGCGTTGGTTGTTTACGAACAATTATATTGTTTTAAATTAGTTTCTAGTCCTGGGTTGTTCATATTCTTACAACGGTTGTCCGGACATTTCTCATCATTTAAGTATAAGAAAATAATACAATTAAAATGAGGTATGTAATATATTGCCTTTATTATATTTAAATATTTTGAATTTTTAAATGAATATTTCAAACAAGATAGTGTTTCATATTTATAGACTACTACTAAAAACAAAGCTATCCAAACAATAGACCTAGTAAATTAAATTAAAAATAATATAATTATTATTAATAATATTATTATTTAATATATTATAATTTTTATTACCGTCGTAGGATCATAATTGTGACCGGTTCAATTTGATTGCTGTAAACTGGAACTTTTATACTAAATATTTAACAGATCAGCGTAATTCCAGGACTGACAATTCAAAATGTTTTTATTTCTAAAGTTATACGTAAATTTAAAAAAAGTGGAAAATCGTCCCTCAAGTTGTTGATGGTGGATACCTGACACTTAAGCACACACGTTACAAAAATAAACATTAGTACCGGTAACCTATATTTAAACAAACAATGCCTTAACTGTTACTTGCTTGGTTTTCGAGAATTTTTAGAAAGATGCGGTTTTTTGCATATGGTAGGGTACATTAAAGGCTACAAATAAGCCAAATTTTATTAAAATCGTTAGAGCGGTTTTTTTATAAAAAATAATAACTGTTTTTTTGGGGGGTTTTTTGCGAAAAAGGGGGTTGTTTAAAAAAAAATCAAAACCCTTTTTCATGCATCCATACAGGCCTACTTGACATGTCCGTTGCAAATTTTTTTTTTTAAATCGATCGAATAGTTTTCGCTATTTCGCAAAAAAAACCCAAAAATCAGTTATTATTATTATTATTAACTAAGCGAGAATTTTTAGAAAGATGCGGTTTTTTGCATATGGTAGGGTAGGCCTACATTAAAGGCTACAAATAAGCCAAATTTTATCAAAATCGTTAGAGCGGGTTTTTTATAAAAAAATAATAACTGTTTTTTGGGGTTTTTTTGCGAAAAAGTGAGTTGTTTTTTAAAAATTGTCAAAACCGTTTTTAGTGCATCTATACAGGCCTACTTGACATGTCCAGTGCAAATTTGTTTGAAATCGATAGAATAGTTTTCGCTCTACCTTTGTAAACATACAGACATGCAGACAGACAGACATACATACAGACAGACATTTTGTAAAAACCACTTTTTTGGACTCAGTGGGTTCCAAAACGGATATTTCCACAAAAATATCAACATCGATTTTTTTTCGATCACTATACTTTCTCTATACTATAGTATAGTGAGAAAGTAAAAGTATTAATTACAATACGAGGTATTCTTTGTAACATCATTAAAAAGATTATTTACAGAAACGTCATCAACTAAAGGAGGGATTACAAAGAAACTATTTAACTGATCGAGGGGTACGTTTACTGACCGAGAGCGTTGCTCTTTGCCGATGTCCAATAGTTTAACACATTTCCACAACACAGCGGAAGATTTGTTATTATTAAATAAAGAATGTGAATAACGGACTTTAGAATTTCGTATTTGCTGTTTTACACGATTTCTAAGGCTGCGGTACAGTTCAAGGTCGATAACACATTTTGTTTTCCTTGCTTTGCGGTAAATGGAATCGCGATAGTTCATTAATTGACGGATCTCATTCGAAATCCAAGGAGCCGGAGGTCTTACAACACTGTTTTTTACAACTGGAACATGTTTATTATAAATGTCTAGAATATTGTTATTAAACTCATTTAAAATTTCATCAACTCCACCAACATTGTGCATTGCTTCCCAAGGCTTAGAAATAACATCTGCTAAGAAAGCGTCATAGTTGGTGTTTTTAAAATCTCTATATGAAACATACGTGGGTGCTGATTTCTTCCCTTTTACTGCGTAAACACAATAGATGAGGCCATGAGAAGAGAGCCCAGGAACAGGAATTTGACCATGCTTTATTACGTGTTGAAACGGCCAATTGACCGATTCAATTGGGGTTAATTAATTACATTAATTAAAATAAATTCAAAGTCAATATAACAAAGGATTAAAGCCAAAGGGTGTCAGAAAAGCCCAAAATTAAGATAAAAAAGTAGTTTCAAATGTAAAAATAGTATTTAGTAATAATTTTGAAGAATAAACTAAAATTGTGTTAGTTAAATACGTGCAGACTATGACGTATGCTTTAGCGACAAAGTCAAGCCAAAACTTTGCAGGATCTAACAGGCTTGGACTTGTCCAGTCTTGTCTAAATTTGGTAGAAATGAATTAACATTGAAAGATAGGGGTTTGTAATTTTATAAAAAAAAAGTTGTTATTATTAGATTTATGTTGAAAGGAGAGTTAAATAAGCAAGGAGTAATAAAAATAATTTTGTTATGATAATTTGTTAAAAAGTTATAGACAAAAATGTAAGCGTAAACAAATCGATTTTGCAGAATTTGAATAAAATCCAAAAACAAAGTAGAGTCATTTGTAGAGTTAAAAAGGGTTAAGAAAATAAAGTAATAAAAAATATAAAGTTATAAAGTTTAATAGCTAAAAAATAAAGTGTAAAGTCATTCTTGGGCATAAAAAGGCCAATAACTCATAAAGTTCAAATATAATTAAATCATAAAAAATAGCATTTAATAGAGTCAAAAATAGGGCATAATCAAGCCGATGTTCAATATAAATAAATAAATAGTTTTGTAAAAATCAAATAAATTAATAAAAAATTTTATTAATTCAAAATAAATACAAGGGAGATTAAATAAAGGGAAATATTGATAAAATAGGGTATATATATGTGTAATAAATTGTAATGCCATGTGAGATATGAAAAGAGCTTTAAAGGGGGGGAATGAGACGCCGAAAACCAAACGAAGGCAATTAGAGTAACAACAAGCTGAATAACTAGATAACCAAACAAGCTATCAAAAATCCAACACCAGATTAGCGCGTTTCAAGACCAACCGAAGAAGATACAAGCAAGAAAAAATGGAAAATTTCAAATTTACAGGAAATAAATTTCAAAATTTAAGCAAAACTAACGAAGTCTATAACTCAAGAATGAAGAGGAGTAGAAACGCCATTCGAATTCCAGAGAAACCAGAAAACGTCAACCAATCCATAGAAGTCAATAAAACCAAAATCCGACCACGCAAAAAGAAGTTATAGAGTTTGGGTGAATTCAATGCAAAAATTGTCAATCGACAAGCTCATACAGGCACGCAAGGCCCAAGCT
Organism: Philaenus spumarius; assembly: GCA_018207615.1. NCBI lineage: Eukaryota > Metazoa > Arthropoda > Insecta > Hemiptera > Aphrophoridae > Philaenus > Philaenus spumarius. Next base: position 296,713 of record JAGFPH010001304.1, on the reverse strand, counting down.
CCGAGGGGGAAGTGACGTCATCGGATCTACTACGCAAAACAAAACGGACCGCACATTGTAATTCAATAAATGAAGATAATAATTAAATTAGGCCTAATCGATGGGAAATAAAGGCACTAAAATTCATCAAATAAATCAGGAAATATATTAAGACCAAAAAATATATTTCTAGAGCAAGAAATCAGGATTTCTTGTTACATAGAGGAAGATGCTGGTTTGACAAGTAAAAAGTCGACGATAGAAGCCTGAATCCCCTCTGACATCAGTTTAGCACGGAACGCCAACGAGTAGACATCTGACCCAGCTCCGAGGGTACTTAGAGAAAGTCAAAGGGCGATCAGTTCGGTGTGCGTTACGTTTCAAGCTCCGGCCTAAAGCTAAGTCGGGTCGTGATAATTTCGGGAGAAGAATATCCATATAAACGGCCTATCTTGCCAAAAGATACTACAATCAACTGGGAGAGGACAACTTTAATTAAGTCTAGGAGAAGACAACTGTAAGCCGAAGAAACCATTCTGGGGACCAAGGAGAACAACTTTAAATCGCTGGAAATCGACAGAAGGAATTACGCGTCGAACTTCTTGTGTTCTGTAAGTGGCAAACGATCATTGTTACTTATAATTTTAAATAAATCCCTTTTTTACAAAATAATAAATAAATTAAAATAAACTAAATAAATAAATTCAAGTAGATTCTGGGGAAATTGAATAAAGTAAACTCGTTTAGTAAATTTCATTACTCACAATGGCAAATCGTCATATGTAAATAATATAATCATTAATATACAAATTTTAATTAATAAATTAATTAATCACTTTGCTACTTTTCAATATATGTAATTATAAGTTAAAGATTAATAAATTTCATTGTGTTTTTGAAAATAATAATTTGTTGTTGCAAAGTTAATGGATTTATGTTAATTAATAAATCGTTTTTGTGTTTTCAATAGAAAAATTTTGAATATATAATTTACAAATCCAATCAAATTAATCCTAAAACCATTCAGTGCTCTAGTGTAATTAAGTCAGCAGGTGAGTTATTCACGGATCACTACAAATTTGACTCCAAAGGGAACGATCCCGAAAAAGAGTCTAGAATTGAGCTAGTGTACTACACAAAAGACAAAACAGGTCTAATTAATTTAAATTTTAAAACTTAAGAATAGGAAACAAAAAGTTTTCCTTTTCTTGCCCTCGCCAAACCTCTCAAATTGTTCTAACGGGGTAGTACAACAGGACAACGTCAAATAAGGCCTGAAAACACTTGGGTGTTATTTGATGAGGGAAAGTGTTAAAGTTAACAACAAAAGGTTGTGTTTATTGAATAAATTAAGAGGGTAGGGAGGTTTGCGCGTGGCAGTGTGTTAAGTCACTTACGGCTATTAAATCCAATAGCGTATCAGAGGTGTTTGTAACATGAGTCGCTTTTAAAGGTAGTATGGTCATGTTGCAGGTATAAAACATATTAGTCAAGAAGGTCGAGTCAGATGTCCTTGGTCTAAGTAAGTCTGTGTTAAAGTCGCCCGCTATAATAACATGTCCTTAGGACGGCATAAGATCCAAAAGAGTATCCTCAAATAGAGATAAAAAACCGATCTTGGGGGGCCTGCAGCACAATCCCAGTAGGATTTTAGTCCCAGACAATTTAAGCTCTAGAAACATGTATTCAGGCTTATTTGAGTTCTGTTGATCAGAGCTGTATATAAGCCTAGCCGAGCTTGTAGACCTGATATAGACTGCGACACCCCCACCACCCTTGTTTAAGCGATCGTTGCGGAAAAGAGTGTAGCCGTATAAGGAGACTTCGGCAGAAGAAATTTTAGGTTTAAGCCAGGATTCAGAAACAAATATAGCGTTAAAATTTTGATTCGCGAAAATTTAACGAAATTCGTCAATATGGCCTTTTAAAGACAGCATTGACGTGTGCAATCTTGAAAAAACTAGGTTAGGGAGCAACAAGCTGTGAAAGAGTCCGTTGGACATTGTATTTCACGACAACCGGTCCAGTCATACCACCGTCAGTCATCACTAAAATAGACAAACTTCTCATCTCTATCTGAAGCGTACAAACTTAAATTGAAACAAGATATATCATTCATACAAACACTCATACCCATAATAAACATAATATTACATAACATAAACAAATATACCTAGTAAAAAACTAAAACTAACTTAATAAATACAAAATAAATCATTATTCTTTGTGGTTAGTGCATGCTCCACTCCATTATAAACACTATAACACTAACTTACAGGACAAGACATTTTCAATATGTAATATCTTCAATATTTAATTCAAAGACAACAAACGGGGAGAATATAAGTATAATGTAATAAATAAAATTATCCAAGATGACTGATAGCAGAAATAATTCTAGTCTACAAACAGACAAACGAAAAATTAAGCGATGTAAAAGATAATAGCTGGTGAAAATTAAATTAAAATGGTGTAAATGATTTACAGACAAACGAAAAATTTGGCAATGTAAAAGATAACAGATGGTGAAAAATAAGTGCAATGCTATATATGAGGTATACAGGGTTTACAGACAGACAAACAAAAAATTTAGCAATGGAAAGATAACAGATAGTGGAAAATAAGTAAAATGCTATAAATGAGGTATGCAGGGTTGACAGACAGACAAACGAAAATATAAACGAGAAACAGCGTCAAATTATGCTAATGTGTTGTGCCTGATGATAATGCCATAGTTTAGAAACTGAGTTTAAATAAAATACCGAACATTCCTTAAAACATTAACAACTAAAAACAAAACAACAACAAAAATAAAACAACATTTTCAATCAAATGCGGAAACGAAGCAGTCCAGAAATAAACTTAGAATTTAGGGGGAAACAAATAACTACTGTAATACAATAATTGGTTAAAGAAATAACAATAATTCAGATGACTGATTGAAGATTAAAATAATTAAATCATAATACTATACAAATCAGATTATTCATTAATAATTCAAAAATTCTTTCATCTAAGAAAACTAAGGCACTTTTAAATTAGTCGGACTATAATTAAATGCTCCAATAATTGTCGTCGCCGTACCACGCTTCCCCTGTAGACACGCGGCCGTCCATTGTCCACACATTTCTAAGACCAAAAATGTCTACTGCTTTTTTATAAACACCCAGGCGCCGAACTGTCAAGTCCTTCCGTATAGTAATGCCCGTCCCCTTCAGCATATTTTTCTTTGCAAATATCGCTCTACGATCTCTATAACTCACAAATTTTACAATAACAGCTCTAGGTGGTACTCTACCGTCACCATCGGGGTTCATCTTACGCCCAACTCTATGAGACCGATCGATCGCGTTAATGGGGAGATTAACATTTAATTTTTCCTTAAACAAATCAATCTGTTTATTGTCTGTCTCACCACTCCCGTCATCGGAAATACCAAAAACTCTTAGGTTATTACGTCTCCGATACTGAGCTAATTCATCGTGGTGATCTAATGAATTCATTTCTAACTTCTCGTTCATAGCTCGTAATGACACCACTTCATCACTTAAAGTCCGAATCTCAGACTGAGCTAATTCAAGGGAATGTTTAAGATTGTCAATAATGCTATACCCTATCAGAGGTATCAGCAATGACGTCATCTTTGAAACACGACTTAACAGCATCCACCACAGCAGCACGCATTTCAGGCGATAAGAACTCTTTAGCCCCGCCCTTAGGAGGGGATAGAGAGAGGCCGGGTCCGATATTGCCTTATATTAAAATTTGGCTTATTTGTTGCCTTTAATGTACCCTACCATATGCAAAAAACCGCATCTTTCTAAAAATTCTCGTTTAGCTAATAATAATAATAACTGATTTTTGAGGAGTTTTTGGCCATAAAGGGGGTTGTTTTCAAAAATTTTCAAAACCATTGTTAGTGCATCTATACAGGCCTAATTGACGTATTTGGTGCAAATTTTTTCGAAATTGATCGAATAGTTTTCTCTCTAGCTTTGCATACATACAGACAGAACTACATACCTAAGCGGAAGCAACATTAACTAACTTATAGTAGTGGAAACATGAAGCAACTTTGTTAAGATTTATTTTAAACAAATACTAAATTTATTTGCTAGATAAACTCAAATATAAGAACTTTAAACTCAAATGGAAAACAATTACATTAAGGGTTGGCTCTAGTAAAACAGAAAGCAACCTGCGACTGCCTATAGCGGCGGTAGGTTACGCGGACATTGCTCATCCTAAATCCATTTAAAACCCGCAATTATTCAAATAGCGTTTTTTAAAAAATACCAAACTCTTGGGGACAAAATTCTTCATCCGAATGGCTTGGTAATTTTTCGCTATAATTAATAGTTACAACGTAAACAATATTTAAAATCACCCTATAGCGGCGGTAGGTTATACGGACATTGCACAGCCTAAATCCATTTAAAACCCGCAAATAGCGTTATAAAAAAAATACCAAAATCTTGGGGACGAAATTCTTCAGGCGAATGGCTTGGTAGTTTTTCGCTATAATTAATAGTTATAACATAAAAAAATATTAAAAATCAACGTTTTAAATTGTTAATAAATATTAAACAAAACATTTTTCTTAATTTTTAAAAAGCCATTTTCATGCATATTGACCATAGCTTTAAAATGACATATCGATTATAATTTTCCGATCAAAATAAAGGAAAAATTTGGATTTTAATTTAACATTGGTCTTATGGAGTGTCAGCCAACATGGCCGACAGCTAGAGCCGACCCTTAATATTATCAACTAGGGGAAACCCCTGCGTGCTCCGCACGCCAACCCCGTTGGAACCGTCTATATACGTAGTCATGAGAATCGTCAAAAAAGCTCTAGGACGCACTGTTTTCATGATATTGATGATTTTTGTGGAAAAACAATGAAAAAGCACACACAAAAATAACCAAATAATTGCAATTTAATCAAAGCCGAAGGAATAGCGTGTTTTTTTCATGATCGTCACTCACTTATTTCACCCAATTTGTAAAAGTCAAAATTCAACTTGGGGGGGGGAGAGTCCGCTTGGGTATATACAATTTACCGTTGTATAGCCCGTAACTGGCAAAGATAGTGTTCCCTAAAGAGGAGTCGAGAATTGTAAAAATTGCTCTAGGACGCACCGTTTTCGAGATATTGACGATTTTTGTGAAAAAATCATGAAAAGCACCAAATAACTGCAATATAATCGAAGCCGACGGAGTAACGTGTTTCTTTTTTTCATTAAAAATATATTTATTTATCCGACACTCACTTATTTTAAACAATTTGTAAAAGTAAAATTTTGACTTGGTGGGAGACGCCCAGGGGCATATACAATTTACTGTTGTATAACCTGTAGCTGGCAAAGATGGTGTTTCCTAAAGAGGGATCGAGAATCATCAACAAAGCCCTCGGACAAACCATTATAAAGATATTGATGATTTTTGTGAAAAAATAATTAAAAAGCTCCAAAACATTGAAATATAATCCAGGTAGTAACGTGTTATCAGCACAATATAAAAAACTAATATTGTTTACTTTTTATACATATCTTGTAAGAATTGAATGTACCAATGTCTAGCTCTCTAGCTTTAAGGGAAGTATTTTAATTAATTTGTATTAGTTTTGGGATTGTTGCATTTTCAACCCTTAGTAGCACGCTAAAAAATGAAATATAGTTTACATTGTATATATATGTCTTGTATGAAATAAATGTACCACTTTCCAGCCCTCTAGCTTTATGAGTAGTATAATAATTAATTCGTATTGTTTTAGGAGTTGTTACATTTTCACCCCTTTGCAGCACACTATAAAATACAAAATATGGTTTACTTTTATTTTGTATATATATCTTGTAAGAAATGAATGTACCAACTTTCAGCTTTCTAGCTTTAAGGGAAGTATAATACTAAAAATACTTAATAGTTAATAAGGAAAAAGTTAATTTGTATTGTTTTAGGGGTTGTTATAACACTTTCACCCTTTAGCAACGCAGTATAAAAATGAAAATATGGTTTACATCTTATATATATCTTGTAAGAAATAAATTTACCAATTTCCAGCTCTCTAGCTTTATGGGATGTATAATAATTAATTTGAATTATTTTGGGGGTTGTTATCACACTTTTACCCTTTAGCAACACACTATAAAATGAAAACATATGGTATACATTTTATATATATCTTGTAAGAAATAAATGTACCGATTTCCAGCTCTCTAGCCGTATGGGATGTATAATAATTAATTTGTGTTGTTTTAGGGGTTGTTTTATTCAACTCCATCAAGTACGTTTTGCGTGATTGACACTCAAACATCCAAACAAAAATACAAATTTTCACATTTATTTATAATATTAGTAGGAAGTAGGATATTTAATACCAACATCACTGGTTAAAACTATTGTAGGCTACTACTTCTTTTTGTCAATTTGTTTTTATAAAATTTGTTTACCGACTCTCAAGTGACTTTTATGCTACCTGTTTATTTCAGTAGTCTTTCGTTTTAGTGATTTTATCAACATCAACCTTTAGCAATCAAATACAAAATTTGAGTAGGCATACCTGTAACCTTTACGCGCGGTTGAAGTTAAACTCCTTTGGCGCTGTGGCGGATAATGTGATTAAATTATTTTTTTTTAATAAATAAGGCGTATTCGAATGTAATAGTAGGCCTATGCCTATTTATTGATAGGCCTAATATATGGCAATATTGATAGTGAGCAACCGAAAGTTAAATTATATTATCTAAAGCGGCGTGAAAGTACAAACATCTTATTGTATCTCTTAGAAACCGATTAGATAAATTGTAAAAGCAAAATTTAATATTTAATTTTATAAATAAAGACCTTAAACCATGTAGGCTATGCAAAAGACAAAATTCAAATTTAAAATTGTACTAGGCCACGATTCATATCACAACCGCAAAACCCTGTAGAAAGGAAATTTTAAAATCAATTGTATAAAGTTTGCATAGCCCAGGTGGGAATGAATTCAAAATTATCCATTTCAATTTTATTACTACATAGATCACGTTCTTTAATCAATGATTTGCATAATATTAATGAAAGAGAGAGAGAGAGAGAGAGACAAAGAAATAATGTTGAAAGTTGAAACACTTGTACAGACTCTAGCGATCATATCGGGAACTAACTAGAACCACCATCAATAATTATTAATTAGTACAGTAACTGAATCGAGTAGCCTAATTCAAAGAAAATAGTTCCGTAACAAAATCCAAAAACTGTTAGCTATAGAAATATTCTTAGTAATGTATTAGTATTATCGATTAGGGAATCAAATTTTACTAAGAAAACCATAGGTAACATAGGTTTAGAATTAAATTATTATTAACAACGTACTAATTGCAAGCCGTAATAAGTTGCGGATTAATATCTTGTTTTATTTTAACCTTTTATTAAACCCACGAAAATTAATTCAAAGTAGGAAAATAAAAAATATAAAAGTGAAAAGTGCAAGAATTTAATTAAAAAAATGATAAAGTGAATCCAGATCGTAAAAAATGAGCAATTTAAAATAAGTAAATCGAGTTACACGCAATTTTACGTCAACAGCAAGTATTTCAAATGACACTAGAGAAATATCAACCAATCAGGAATCAGGAGAAAATGAGCCAAATTTTATCAAAATCGTTAAAGCGGATTTTTTATAAATAAATAATAACTGATTTTTAGGTTTTTTTTGGCGAAAAAGGGGGTTGTTTTTCTACATTTTTAAAACCCGTTTTTCTTGCATCTATACAGGCCTACTTGACATGTCTGGTGCAAATTTATTTGAAATCGATCGAATAGTTTTCGCTATAGCTTTGTATACATACAGACATACAGACAGACATACATACAGACAGACATTTTGTAAAAACCACTTTTTTGGACTCAGGGGGTAACAAAACGGATATTTTCACAAAAATCTCCAACATCGATTTTTTTTGCGATCACTATACTTTCTCTATATTACAGTTTAGTGAGAAAGTAAAACTCAAAAAAAGTGCCCTTATACTTTAAATATAACGACGAAATAAAAATGATATGTCAAAATTTGTTGATAATATAGATGATATTTTTTTATAAAAAACAAACCGCACGAAAATTGATCTGGTACTCCAGAAATATTTATCAATAAGGTTGTAGCCTAAAACCGAAAAACCACAAAACTGCCCTTTTAGATATACCGATAAAATAAGCAAGTCATTTCATAATTTTTTGATAATAATGATAATAATAATAATAATAAAAATAATAATAATTTTATATCATATTTCATTGAGTTATGTTTCAATATCTTAAATTAACTTGAAAATGTACAGTGTTAAAGAAAGCACAACATTATATCCACAAGATAACGTGCGTTATACGATTTTTTGATAACAATTGCACCTATAATTAACTATTTATGTGCTGAAAAACATCAAATTAAAAAACGAATCTTTACTTTTGATAAATAACAAATAAATTGATGCTTTTTAACAGTAAAAACACAGTATATTTATAGTGCTTGCTTCAATGTCTATTTTGCCTCAGTTTATGTTAATAAAATCATATCTAGTAGGATCAAGATTTGTATTTAAAAGTTATTTTTAAACTCATTCCGACAACAAAATGAACAACAATAGATATTTGATTGGATTGCATTAGTAAGGTTATATAAAATTTTACTTTATTGAATGCAACAATAGATTTCAACAGTTTATTGGCATCACTAACACGACAAACATTAGACCATCCAAATTACGAGTAAGGCTGGCAAGAGAGACCCATTTGTGAAGACATTCTATAACCATATTTTAAGTATCAGGTGGTTAAAGTCTGAAAGGCATTGCTTGTCTCGAGTTACCAATCGCTTCACACCCGTAGTGCCTCTTCACGCTATCTTCCAAATTTTCGTTTACAAAATTAGTTGTATATGGAAGGCACGAAGAGTATAAGAAGATCGTCAAAACTATGAGTAATCTAAATTTAATTAACAAATTTCCAGTATGGCGTGCAAGAGTTTAGCAAAATTTCAAGTACGGCGGGCAAGAGTGTTACCAAAATTTGTAGTACGGCGGGCAAGAGTGAAGACAGAAAATTAGCAGTATGGCGTGCAAGAGTTTAGCAAAATTTCCAGTACGGTGGGCAAGAGTGTTAATAAAATTTGTAGTACGGCGGGCAAGAGTGAAGACAGAAAATTAGCAGTATGGCGTGCAAGAGTTTAGCAAAATTTCCAGTACGGTGGGCAAGAGTGTCGGCGGTGGACGTAGGAGATTATACAGTTCAAAATTCTTGTGCTACGACGGCAGTTATATTGGTGCCTCTAAATTTGTTGTAATGTCTACTGAATAAAAATTGTTAGTGTTAAGATTTTTTATTTTTTAAATTTTAAATAAACATAAGAGTAGTCAAAATTAGCGACGGCTTTCAAGTTAGTTCTGTAAAACCATAGTACATTATAAGAGGTTATTGTTGGAAAGAAAACAGCTGATGGGGATAAAATCTTCCATGAATTACTTAAGTCATATAAAACTGCTAGGATCCTAGCCAAGAGTAGTTGGATGACCGTCGTTATGGTAATACATACACCCTTGAAGTAACTAAGCACATAGTATCCAACTAGTCCCAATACTTTTCCTTCATATAAAATCCTTAGTCTATTTTGACACAATTCATCGATATCTTTTTCTTCTATTCTACCAATGCTGACATGGTAAATCCACAGTATGTCTTGTCTTTCATTGTTCCTGTTTTACCTTTAAGGAATTACCATTTCTGATTTGTTAAAGGCCATTATTATGTTTACTATCTTTGTAGAACTATCTTTATTATAAAGCTGATAGATCTTCCTAATAGTCTTAGGTGTCTTTTAAATCTTACCAGCCCAATGATTTTGCGTGATGCTAAACTGCAGCAGGGATTAGGAAATTTTAGATTGATCCGATGCACCTTATCTGAATTCGTAGTAGCTACAATTTCTAGCTGGCCTTGGCCATTATAACAATTCAGGCCCGCTCCCGCCTGATGGAAACTCTGTAAAACTTTCAGCATCCTCAGAGTTTCAACATCATCCAACGAAAGTTTTCTTAGTTAACTTTTAACATTCCTTCCGGATGATCGCCAAGTTCCTTATTTCTCGCCCTTTCCGTTCTTTTGATGTGACCAGTCTTCCAGTTGTGGCTTTATGTGTTCAAATATGGTGTTCCACCTTTCTAAATATATTTAGTTTCTTTTCTTTAAACAAATTTGATTTTTGTTTCTTTTCTTTAAACAAATTTGATTTTATATCGGCCATATTTAAAATCTAATTTATTAATACCAGCGGTTTTATTTAAAATCATCCACTTGTACCTTTTTTTCCAATAGTTCATTAAAATTTAATGTTTCCTTTCTAAAGAGTCATCAATAATTACTCACAGATTCTACCATTTGATTCGATCACCTTCCTAAGAACTATAACATCACAATTATTTACCTTTATCACATATATTATTTCTCAAGGCTATTTTTTTTGTCGGTACGCCATAACTTCCTTAATACATCATCAAATTACATGAATGAGGCATCAATTTAAAGCTTTCGTTAACCGCTACACCGGAAAAATATACAAAATACAATTATACGAAAAAATACAAAAAAAAAAGAAATAAAGAATCCGAAAGTAACAGTGATGTAAGATCAAGTAAGTTGTAGGAATATTTTCCTGGCGTTGGCAACACTGATGGTAACAATACCCAGCTGGAGAGCTGCCGTTACGTCACTACATTGCTATTTACACTGACGCACTAAATACGCACTATACGATACTAAATATACGGTGTGTACTTTAATTAAGTGGGATTTAAGTAAGTTAGAATGCGAATGCTTCGCACGGGTCAGCTAGTCTATATTGGTTTGTGTAGTCCCACGTAGTTGGTCTAATTTATATCTATTAAGTAATTTACTTTGAGCAATTTCCACTTTGTGGACTCAATTTTGAATAATTTAAATAATTTGTTTATGTCGCTGTATTACTAGTTGCCTGGAAACATAACACGAAACAAGTTTTTCAGTTGCGTAACAAAAATAGTTCGTTTTGTGTCGTATTTTTATTAATTAGTCTTTTAAGTTTTTTTTTTGTTATTATTTTTGCATGATTACATTCTGATGCTATTCTTATGATTTGTAAATAAAATATTAGTTTGGGTAAAGGATTTTAAAAACGTGACAGTAATTAACTGACTTTGATATAGTCGACATAGCAGCTGTTTCTTATTGCTAATGTCGACTAGTCTAAATATTTATTACCTACTATAAATTGATTTCTACGAATACTTAATAATAGAATCAATCTTTTATATAATTATTCGATTATGATTTAATTTAATTTCAGGCCTCTTATTATCAACTGTTCTATTTGGTGCGTTTGGCTTTAATTAGCGGTCGGGTTTTAGTGTTTGCAATGTTTACAAATGAATTTCGGATTATTTCTATTTATGCCGTGTTACACATAACATGTGAGAGTTCGCTAATTTGTTTGTGATTAATAATAAATATGTGAATATGGTGTGGTGTGTTTATTTATGAAATAATAGTTCATATTTGTCTTGCATTGGTTAAAGGTTATTGCATTGGTTTGGTAAAGTTAACAATGTTTCTATAGTGGCCTATGGGAGATAACTTGAGTAAGTCTACGAAATCGTTCGTCAAGCTTTTAAAGTCTGTTTTACAGGAATGCTTTCTGTTGTACATTCTATATTGAAATTATGTCACACGACCACCACTAATTATAACTACCATGACCAACCGAGGTCTTCAAATACTTATCTAAATCTTGACTGATTTCATCTCCTTTCTCATCTACCTCGTCTATTATTTTGCTCTTTTACTTTCTCACTATACTATAGTATAGAGAAAGAATAGTGATCGCAAAAAAAATCGATGTTGAGATTTTGTGGAAATCTCAATGTATGTCATAATAGCTCAATACCAGTGCCATCAGTTGTAGCCCATAAATCAACAAACATTAGTGTGAGAAGCTTTTAGTATACCTGCGAAGTACAGCGAACCTATGAGTGCTTTTATTTCTTGTGTGTTAGTATTCACTACATCAGAAGGTCTAGTGCATGTCTACCTAATTACACTTAGATTTTGATAGGAGTGTTATTTCTTCTATAACATTGTCAGGGTAAAATAGTTTCCACACCTCATCAACTTTTGTAGCTTGTTCAGCACAGGCTTTGTCTGTAGATGCAGTACAATGTTTCTCTTTAGTCTTCTTCTTTGTTGGTTTTGGGGATGAATATTCCACATGGTAACATTGTATCTACCTATGTACTGCGGTCACTGCGGCCAGCTTACACTAGAGCTTACAATTGAATACTCTATGTTTGTACGAGTTCTCTCCAATGAGGTAACTAAACTGACAAATTTAGAAAATGTTGAAGCAAAATGTAGTATTACAATTTTAACTTTTGTAAATATTTTGCAAATGTAACGCATTCACAGACAAATCACACCTGGTTAAAGTAAGTTGGAATACACTACATATAATCGTATTTATTTAATAGACAGCTTGCTAGAATTGCCTATTGTTTAAAAAAAAATAAAACTAACAAAAAAACAAGATAAGGAGAAAACTACTGGACATGTTATTAATAGTGAGTTATTTAATATTACTTTAATGATTTTCCACAATTGCTTTAACTATCTTTATTCAATATCTATTATATAGACCAAATTGTAAATGACAAATATATGTAAGTATTGATCTACAAATGGACGGAAACACAAATAAGTTGATTGTAGACAATTTATTTGAATGACTCACAAGTAGATCAGTTTATGTGTTAACAATTCTAATGAATTATATTAATGACGTAATCTAAGCTTATGTTTCCCACTAACTATATAATCAGTACTTTAACAGCATTACTTGTGAAAACTTTAGTTGGAGAACCATTGTATGAAGTCACAAAACTTGTTAAATTTTAAATAGTTAAACTAATTATTGTAATATGTTGTAAAACAATATTTTATTGTTCAGGAATGTGTGTGTAAGTATATTCTATGTCCTGTGCCAGTCTACTGAATTGGGAAGAGTACTGGGGCCACATAAAGACTGCACATGTATTAAAAGAAAATGTATAATGAAGTGACCAAAATATGCCATGGAATGACCTGCTTACCTTAGTTGGCGAAAACTAGAAATTTGAATTATCCATTTACAGGCAAAGACAAAGAATACAAATTAAATGGTGTAGTAAAAAATGTGTTTATTAGAAATGTTTAGTAAAAAACGATGATACGCCCTTAGTATAAAGATATTTGCTGTGCCCTTAATAAACAAATTTACAATATTTGTTTTAAATAAAATAAAATAAAAACCCTCCCTTAATAAAAAATTAAGATCAAGAAAACCCCAAACCTTTTAATGAAAGTTAATTACTTTAATATACATGTTTATCAAAAGAAATTGTTGTAACTTTAACAGTTACCAAAACATACAAGTTGTTATAAAACACATACAACACTTGTAAAAAAGTAAAATAAAATACATTTTGATTTTTATATATAATTTTAGATGTGTGATGACACAAAAAGAATTTAGAAATGAGTTACTTTGGGACTGGAGAATCAAAAATTTGCTGTAGCGGCTCCGCCCAATAAACAAAATAAAAACACAAATTATTATTAAAAAGTTTCTAAAGCCTTTTTTTTAAATTAGTGACATATTAATTATTTTGTGACCTTGTATTATTGTAACTTATGGTCTAAACGGAATCATGTCGCTATTCAAAACATATGAAGTAATTTCACAGTTAACAAACTTTGAAACTAGTTTAAGTTCAACTAAACTTGTCACACTTTTCACTTTCGGAGAACAGTGTTGATTGAGATTTCAACAGCTGATGTGAGATGATAATCTTTAAGGTGATGTAGCAATCATTACTTTGCGGTATTCATGGACCAGTTGAAAACTAAATGTTCAAAGAAAACAAACAGGCATTAGTTTTGTTAAAAAGACCTTGTAAAATGCAACATTTAATATGTCTGGATTGGTTGGAAGGCTATAACGCAGTTGTGTTGTACACATTTTCAATTAAGAGTTGTTCTGACTTTACCAAAACATGGCTTTACATTACACCAAGACATTATTCTAAGTTGTATATTGATTAGTTTTTAAATCAGACATTACGGGTCGGCTCTAGTAAAACAGAAAGCAACCTGCGACTCCCTATAGCGGCGGTAGGTTACGCGGACATTGCTCATCCTAAATCCATTTAAAACCCGCCATTATTCAAATGGCGTTTTTTAAAAAACACCAAACTCTTGGGGACAAAATTCTTCATCCGAATGGCTTGGTAATTTTTCTCTATAATTAATAGTTACAACGTAAAAAATATTTAAAATCACCCTACAGCGGCGGTAGGCACGGACATTGCTCAGCCTAAATCCATTTAAACCCGCAATTGTTCAAATAGCGTTTTTAAAAAATACCAAAATCTTGGGGACGAAATTCTTCAGGCGAATGGCTTGGTAGTTTTTCGCTATAATTAATAGTGACAACATAAAAAAATATTAAAAATCAATGTTTTAAATTGTTAATAAATATTTAAAAAAATATATTTCTTAATTTTTAAAAAGCCATTTGCATGCATATTGACCATAGCTTTAAAATGACATATCGTTTATAATTTTCCGATAAAAATAAAGGAAAATTTTGGATTTTAATTTAATCTTATGGAGTGTCAGCCAACATGGCCGACAGCTAGAGCCGACCCTTAATTAACTGTTCACAAAGATATTGTCCTTTTTGAAAATACCTAAATAATTTATAATTTGTGTTTAATATAGTTCTGTAAGACTATTGGAACTATAAACTATATTATATAATCAAGCTATTGTATATTGAAATTAGACTAGTTTGGTTTAACATTATTATGCCCGATAGGCTTAAAATGTATACATTTATAGTAAGATAATTACAATACATTTGTTACAGCACTGTAACGAGGGGTACGCCGTCCCGGTACTGCTTATAATGGTACAAAATACCATTACATAACCTCAGCATATTAAAACTCAAATTGTAAAATTTAAAAGGTACAAATTAAAGTATTTAGGCCTAGCCTCGAATGAAAGGTAAACAAACATAACAAACCTGTTCAGATGCCAATGTTAACATAACCTAATTTAGGCACATCTAAATCAAAAACGTATTAAACAACCACACCAATAACACACACTGGAGACTATTTATATGTATATTTAATGTTTATTCAAAAAAAATAAACAAACACTACACCATTACAGTAATCCATGTAACAGAGAAACTGATGTTCAAATATATAAACAGTCACCAACTATGGACAAATACAAAGCAAGGCCTAGATTAAAATGAGTAACCGACCTATTATGTAACGATCTTATACTTCGAACACAAACAAAATTTACACTTTATTACCAAGATAGTAATGCAAAACATCCTGGAATTATTTGTAATGTATTAATGTTATTGTAAATAAAACTGTATCGAAATTAGTAAAAAACTAACCAGATGTAAATAATAATTATGACCGATAGCATATAATCTCGAACCCAGAGTCAATTTATTATGTCGGTTTAGAAATAAATTCTCTTTTAAGTACATAAACAATGTTTGTACACCAAATGCACAAACAAGTTATAAAAATAATTAAAGTATCAAATATTATCAAATATATAAAAATCTACAACAGCAAAAGTGTAATACGGACTAGCATATAACCTCGAACCCAGAGGGATTTAGCAAGCTGGAATGCGCGGTCAGGAAAAACAGTTCAGTCTGCGCCGATCACACTAAGGAATGGAAAGGGAAGTTGCCGGAGGACATTTTGAATTTCCATAGGAGCGGAAAAGTGGATCCCGCGATGTTCAATTTGAAGAAGATAGCGTCGTTTTAGTCAGTCAGCGTCAGTTCGCTGTAAGCCTAAGTTGACAGTGTGTTTAGACCAACGAATATTAATAAAATTATTGGAAATAAGGAAGATTCAGTGCGAAATTAAATAAATAGTGTGAGCTTTATAATATCAGCTATCCATAACATTAAATTTAAAAGAGATAAAATAAAAAATTGACTGTATAAAAGTAACTTTTGTATTCAAATTGAAAGTGATAAATTCAGTGCCACTAACCAGAACTTGGTATATTCTGGACAGCTTATAATTCAACGTTTTAATACACTTCTAAATTATCTGGACATCTTTAAAAATTAAATCAAATTATTAATTGGAAATTTTGTTATAAATTATGTTAAATTCATTCTCTAATGCGTATAAGTAAAATAAAGATTGCTCATGCTGCACGAGTTGCCTGACCCCGAGATCATAAATCCTAAATATAACTTAATATAAACAAATCATCACTTTGTGTATTCATGATTGTATATGCAAATTTCTGAGAAAATTGATAAATAAAAATAAAAGTTAATCTTGTTGCTCTACGAAAACATATCTGTCTATTTTATTGTAATTTAGATCCAGTAGAATATGATAGAATAAATTTAATAAGGATTATTACATTTTGACGCCCAACTAGTGGGAAATTATTAAGAGAATAAATTATTATAAATTGGCTCCACAACGTGGACTTTAAGAAAAGAAAATAAAGATAGAGATCATTATATGCTTTTTATTAATTTTTTATTACGTTTTGTTTTAACGTTACACTGGACCATCGACTTCCTCAATCACACTCATTCAACACTCGGTTTAGAATTTTACGTCCGAGAATCGAAAAACCTCAAGATATTCCCACACTACAGTGCGTTGCGACTGTGTGAATCAACTACAGTAAAGTCTCCCATATTGTCCCTCAGCTCGGAATCGACACCCGTTTGCCAGCCTCGCGGCACGCCTTTGATGTTCGGCGAGCGCTTTGAGAAGAGAATGGCAGGCTACATCAGGCTCTCCTCCGTAGCTGGTTCCCCACTAACACTGCCTTTCTCGCCGACAATCGCCGATTTACGCGTTTTGCGCTATGTTTGGAAGCATTTTTATCATCCTTTATCAACCCTAATCAAAAATCGAAGATGTACGAATTGTAGGTTTTTATGTATACTTTCAGAATCCTTTTGGTAAATTTAAATCGGCCAACTCATGTTAATGCGCATTATGCAAGATAATGGTCTAATTTGTTTATACTATAATTATTGTGAAAAAACTATTAATGAAAACTAATTTCATCTTCCACCTGTTTAAAGTACACATAATAAACAATAATTTTCCAAAATATCTGCCGTTAATATTGTAAATTAACAAATATATACATTTTTGAAAAATAGTAATTTTTAAACGCTTTTCTACTTTTCTTGGTGTAAAATGGTCCGATTGGAAGTATTGCGATTCAGTCTTAACTGTTTATAATATCAACGAAAAGCCTGAAAAAGTCCTAATTTATTGTCATTTTTGTTTATAAAAAATGTGTAAAAGCTCCTTGCCAGATAGTTTTTGTATTTTACATACCTATGTGCTACCATTAAAATCACTGCGAATATCACTTGCTGTTAAATTCAATAACATGAGAAAAAATACCTATTTACCACATTTAGTGATTAATACTTATCGAATAACTCATTTAATTTCACGATTAACTAATTAAAAATAAATATCCCCAAGTGATAGCACAACATGGAATACATACAAACATTGGCTGTTAAAACGTAGGTACCTGAACACCGGCCGCACGGCGATTTAGCAAGTTCTACGCTTACTTTGACTGTACTCCGCGACTGCGCCTGGGCTCATGCGCGCATACGCCTGGTATATGCACTTCTCGTGAACTGACAAAAATTTGCTGGTCGCTTTGACATTAACATTGTGATGATATTTCGTTTTGTGACTTTAAAGTAATTTACTAACAAATTACTGTGTTTGTGCTGTGTGTTGTGTTGCGTCTGTGTTGTGTGTTGTGTTTTCGTGGTAAGCTTGCTTATTTTTCAACATGTTAGCCCACGGATTGGAAAATTTAATCAATAAATTAAATAGGTATAATACCTGTTTTATTGTCTTATCCAATCCTAAAATCACTATGTGATTACCACGGTTTCGGGTAACCTATGTATCCATCTTCAGATCACAGAAATAAATTAAAAGTAATTCCCTTCATTAGGGCGTCAAAACATTTAAGTTTATATACAAAACAAAAGTCACAAAAACACGTCACGAAACACATTAAAACACTTTTCCAAAAAACACATTAAAAACGTCGATTAGGCCTAATCACACTAACCGGTCACGGTGAAACGTTTAATACGACTGCCGTAGCGAGGTTTGGAATCTATCCCTTCCCTTTGCCTTAGTCCTTATCACTGTTTGGTTGAGAAGCGTTACATACAACCCTGCAATTTTATCATCGTGTCGAACACATTGTAATTACATGCGATTTACATTAAAATGTAACCATGAATTTCTGTTTTTTTTCTAATTTATGGAGTGTAACATAGTTTAGATTTTTAAATACAGATTTACTTTTGATTTCGGAATCCAAACGAAGAGGATGCTAACGTCAACATTCCAACAATCTTTGTAAACTCGTCAGAGATCTAAAAATGTATGTGGAAAAGTTTAAACTAATTAAAACACATTACACATACAAAACCTTACAATGCTAAAGGAAGGAGCCATTCTTACATCAAAGAACGACACAGCAGAAAGCATTAATCATTCTCTATGGGACTAACTTCCTATTGAGATTTAAGGCTTCGAACCAATACTCTTAAGGGTCGGCTCTAGCTGTCGGCCATGTTGGATAATTGCGGGTTTTAAATGGATTTAGGATGAGCAATGTCCGCGCCGCTATAGAGAGTCGCAGGTTGCTTTCTGTTTTACTAGAGCCGACCCTTAAGGGTAATTTGCCTATAGAATATGACCGTGTTTAATCATTTTTAATAAGAAAATTGGAATAAGACAACAATCATCTTAAATACCGCAGTAAAGCACGGTCATTCAGATAGAAACAAATAACACCAACGCATTAAATATCAAGAACCCTAATTTCGATGCCGTAAAATTTAAAGTATTAATACATTTAATTAATACAGTTTAGATTAGTTGCCGTTTTACTCTTAAAGATGTTCCTAATAACTTACGTAGCATTTGTCTTTTATAAATGCAATTAACAACTTTTTGGAATCGCTTCTAAAATAAAATTGTACTACCTTTACAAACGTCGGAAAAAAAAGTTAGCTAGCAATTTCGAAAAACTTTAGTTTTAATTGGTTTTTCTCATTTAATTTAACGTATAAACAATACAAAAATACACGTAAACTTCTTTTGTTGAAACTAGTCTTAAAAAAAAATATTTTGGTTTTGTAAACAAACCTGAGGTTTTATAATTTGAAGGATATATATCAATATTTTAGGGAAATAATACATTAAACTAATAAATGTCATCTGTTTTAGGCCCCTAGGTACAAATATATTTTATCATGACGTAATTTTAATATTTTAGTATTTATTTTATCGTTCAAATTATTTATGTATTCATTATAATTATTAGGTAGCGGGGATAATACTCTTATATGTATAACTATACAATACATGACATATTGTAAGCGGATTACTATACGTGAAAGCTTTTTTACAAAGAGTATATGCTAAGCCAAAACTTATTGCCACAATGAAGATGAGTAATCACAGAGGCCCAAAGGTGAAGAAAGTGTTGTGGATAAAGAAAAGAGCATCTCTCGTACAACATACAAACCTTTAAAAACATAAAATAATGGCTCAAATGTTTAAATTTAAAAAAATGTCTAACTCTCAGAGATTTAATATTAAAATTTGTATTAATTAATGAATTTGTAACAGAAACAAAAAGTTTATACTAAAAAATATCAGTTGTTTGACACTTGGTTCTTATCCCATGTCGTTAATTGTTTTTAACTAAGCTAGCTCTTAGTGATGCAATAAATGAAGTTGGAGCTGTGAACCATTTCCACATATTCATGGATAAAGTTTACTCACTTTATAGATGATCGCCAAAAAATCAGAGAGAGAGCTAGCAGAATGTGCTAGTGATTTAGCTTTAGGAGATAAATAAAATTGGAAAAATTTTAGGATTACGTTGGGTAGAAAGTTGGTTCAGAGCGGTATCAGCTAATTGGTACGGATACGTTGCCTTAAACAGACATTTTGACTTTGCTAAAGCAGATTTGAGTAGAAACTCGACATAACGAGCAATGTACAGTGAACTATCAAAGCGATGTTCATCACCTCAGTTTTTGCTAGATTTGGCAATAATGTATGACATTTTAGCTGAGCTTTCGATGTTGTCAGAGTCCTTGAAAAATCAAGAAACTACAGTAGTATATGCCGACACACTCATAAGGCGAACTGTGTGTTTTTTTGAGACTTTGAAGGAAAAGCCTGGAACTAAGACTTTGGAAGCAAAAATTGCCATCAATGAAAATACATTTAGTGGCGTTCAACTAACTGAAAATCCCAAACTTACAACCATTAATCATCAGCAATTAATAACTAGTGTCATCAACAACTTGAACAGAAGAATGTTTACTACAATTTCAAGCCATGAATCCCGCCGGCTAGACTCATCAACACAACAAGAAGCGTATGAATCACTTCTAGACGAAATAAAAGTTCTAGATCCTGATCAATGGCCAACTGAAAAACATGTTGGCTTTGGCGAACCTATGGTGAGAAATTGTGCAGACGATTCAAGCTGAGCATTCAACATATTAAAAACAGCTATAGGGATTTTCTGGACAATCCAGGAAAAACATCCAAACAATTAATACCGTTAATAAACTGTACAAAACTAATACCTTGCAGCTCTGCCGAATGTGAACGAGGATTCAGCCTTATGAATCTTATAGTCACACCAACACGTTCGAAACTGACAGTGCCCAATGTATCAAGTTTAATGTTTGTGAAATTACACGGACCCACATTAAATAATTGGAATTTGGAGCCATATGTAAAAACGTGTCTTAAAAAAACACCGCACGGCTGATGACACCAGAACAAGACGGGCGCAATCCACTACTGCTGATGAGTTGAACCCTTTTGGTAAATATTTGTAATTTTATGAACATG
>JAGFPH010001304.1:259361-273608 GCA_018207615.1 Philaenus spumarius | reverse complement strand
ACAGTGTAAAGTTAAATTTGCCGGTTTTATATTTTATATAAAATTAAGGTTTGTACTTACATTAACGCTAATTATGTGTTGAATTACTATGGAAACATTGTGTACTATAAAGTTAGAATTAGAGAGAAAAGCAAGATATACTAATGATAATGATTTTATGACAATAACAACAGTAAGTTATAAATGTAAAAATATTTAAGTAACACTCCAAATTCGATGAGACTTTTAGTAGTTTTGCTGTAAATCTCCTAAATGTTAAACCTACTTCCGTTGATTTAGATGTCTTTACATTTGTCCACAAATTAATATTTAAATATTGAAATAGTATGTACATATAGCCCAAAATAAGTTGTGGCTTCTTGGAAAATTTAATATTACCCACAGAATGTAAAAATATTTTGTATATGTTATATATAATGAGCGGTTAAGGTTACAAACTATTGACATAAATAAATTAATTTGATTTATTTGTTTTTTCATTGATTGTTTAGAAATGTAATTCTTAGAACGTGAAATTAAAACTATTTTATGTCCTAGCATTCAGTCAATATAAGATGTACTTATTAAAGTGCTGACGTCGATATTTGGAAGTTCGATGGTTGACGTATAGAGCTTTTAAAATTCTGCCAACGCGACGAATTTATCCCCATCTCTACCCTAAGCGTATCTATCCACGTGATATATTATTTAGGTTTAGGACAGGGGCTATAAATTCCAGGTCTCTCAAAATATGGAGAACATTTTGTATCAGTCGAAATGTCTACAGAAATATTTACCCATTGCCTAACGATACAGGTAAAGTTTGGCATAGTTATAATTAAGTACTGTAGTAATGCTAAAATAAAATAGTTAAATTACAAAGTAATCAAATGCGGTTAGCCTCGGAATATATGGTTTATAATTGAATAAAGAAAGTTTAATTCATCTTAAACAAGCACTGAACAAATAATGACAACATCTGTAATTTCATTGTAGATATAAATGCTGGAATAGCAAGCTAAACAGTATGACTTTAAAAATATAAAGTATTTATCTTTTTTTTAAACAGTGGTTTTGAAGAGAGTTTAAGTGATTGTTTTTTTAAATACTTATAGTTTCTTTGCTAGATTTGTGTTCCAAAAGAAATACATTTATAATTTGTACTCCATTATCAGAGTATGAGACGATTGAATGTTCAAACAATTAAGTGTCACCTAAACATTATTAACTCCTCTTAAAACTTGGTAGTGGTGGTACACAAACACGATGTAAAGTCAGTTATAACTCACATACATAAATAATCCCAATGTAGTTAAGGGCTGTGATTAACTTTTTACCAGCCCATACATAGTTTTAGTTAAAGTAAAACAAACTAGTTGGATTTATTTATAAATCAATAGTAGACTCATTATTGGTAATGGAACAAACTTATTGAAATATTAATCCCGTTAAAAAAGTTATAATTACAAGTTGACTAAGTACACTGTAGTGATTGGAAATTAATTTGTGGTTAGTTTGAATGCAGTTGATTACACAACGAGAAATCATTTACAACACTCATAAAGAGTAGCTTTCATTGCTGTGATAAATTGATTGTTGTATTTCAATCTTATACGGTATATCGTAAAAAATGCATTGAATTAAATTTTGTTGGCATAGTTATAAAATATTAGTCTTGTTTTAACTCGTGTAGTGATTTATATACATTCCCAGTGTATTCGCAATAAACAAAAGGACAAAACCACAACGCTTGTGCGAAAGTGAAGAAGTGAAAGCATCGGACTTACTGACTACTAGTTGCTTGGTTTATTTTATTGTGATTTGAAGGATGAGGTTAATGATGTTTTCTCTATCACTAGCATAATACACAATAACTCTAATCATTTTATCTGCAAAGATGTTTTTACAGTAACAAAAACAAATGTAAGGTAGTGGTTGGTAATTTTCGCTTGGTACATATTACAGTATGCACTGTAATTCTCAACATTAAAGCAAATAAAACCAGAAACGGAAGATAAATATTGTAGACAAAATTAACCAATAAAATCCACTTATCATACGACTAGAAACAATGAACAATAGAGATAACTACTGCAAATCCGAAACTTAAACAGAAATAGGACAAAATCAAATTAAACTTTCTGCACAAAATTAAATACCAATAAACAAAAACCCTAACAGTAAAACTTAACAACAAACACAAAAACATAATAACAAAAACATTAAAACCCAAAAAGAGGGTTCATGTTTAAAACTAAATCCACAAAATAATAAACTAATGAGCCGAGAAAAGTTTAAATCTTAACCCTAGTAGGACCTATTTTGCATTTTATTTGTACTACAAATATTTAGAAAAAGTGTATATTTTCTATTTGTTGATAACCTTTATATATTTTACTTATTTTAGTAATGTTATATTTTACTAATTATTGGAAACACTGGTGATGAAACATACGTTGTTTGCTTTGTCAGCTGTTTGGTTGTAGATCAGAATTAGTGAGTTAGCTGGGCGTTACACATCTAGTTTTTTAAAGTGGTGTACTCATACTGTGTAAAACATCAGTAACCTAATTAGACCAGCCTACTTCAATTGACAGAATATTTTAAGAAGAGGTTGATTTTAATAATATTTAAAATTGTGAAGGTGTGATTGAAATGGAAGATAAAGAATTAGATAAAGAGAATGAAATTGAAATTGAACCTGGATGGGTTAAAATGTATAAATCGTTTCGTAAGTGTTTAAAAAAAAATAGGTTTACCGAAAATCTTAAATATGTATGTAATACAAAATAGCAATTTTTAAAACGTTAGTGATTTTTAATGGTCCATTATTGGGAACTGGATGGTTTATTCGTATAAAATTGTTGCTTTCCATTAACCTTTTGCAATAGTTATATTTTTCCCGTCATGATATCAACCATAATTGTATACATATGCAAATGTATTTATAAATTAATATGCAACATATCTGCATGAAAACTAAATTCAAGCCAAAATCATAGTAAGAAAAATGGTTGTAAACAAACTTGATTCATTGATTTAAAGGTTCTCCTAATAAGCCCAACACGTTTCTATTCATTTATTAGTATGCAAACTCGTTGACGATCTTCAATCTTGGTTAGTTAAGTTTTACAAAGTATTAAATTTCGTACAAGACATTTAAAACTATATGTATGACATACTAATATGGACTATTTGAAATTTGTGTCTTTTTTCCATAAACATTACTCTTAGATCTAGAAAGACTCAGGTGAATTTTGTTTAAAATGGCTTTTTTTTACAAACATAATTTATTTAACTTAATTATTAAGAAAGTTTATGGGAAAGGCGAGATATTTTTCAGTCCCCCTATGTTTAGTACACATAAAAACATAATGTAATAACAAACTGAATGATGTAACAGCTTGATGTCTGTGTAATATTGTCATATTGAACTTTTCCTTGTCATAATTAAATAAACTTATATAATATACCATGTTCTTATAAACAAAGGACTTGGAAGCATGAGATAGTACTGCACCTCCTTCTATCAAAGTTCTAACATTATATTACCTTGGCATACAAGTACATCATGAAAGCAGAATAAGCACAATTTAATTCTACGTACATTGTCAGTTTACAACACTGTAGTGGCATACTGTTGTTTTGTAATAAATTAACGTCATTAACTTTTTTTGTTTCAACTAATTCCTAAAATATAAGTTGTATGTTACTTTTTAAGATTTGTGTTTTGTAATAGTAAATATCAATGTTTGTACAAAGTAATACTACATTATGTATAACGGGTTTTTACTGTAATGCAAAATTACGGATTTAAGTATATTAAGATTCAAAGGAATAATAAATAGTTTACGTTTAACCTTGTACATTGATAAGGATAATAAATCCAATTAATTGTTGTTTATCGATCAGAAAACCATAAAAATTCCACTTAGTGCCAAATTAGTATGTACATAGCCGATTTGAAATATATAGGCCTAATCATTTCAGTATCATAGGTTTTTTTTACAAAAAATTTAAAATGATTTTCTTCAAAACATAAAATTGTATTTTATCTTCTTACATATCACGAATACAAGACAGAATTTTTTTAAACCTATATACAATGTTAAACTTTGGCTAGGTTAACTAAATATACCAACAGAGTTGGTTTAAAATTGAACTGCTGCAGTTGACTAACTATATTCCCTGTGATTTATTCAAAGAAAACACTTTGTAAATCAGCTGACTTTGTCGTCTCTAATAGTCAGTTTCTGAAACAAAATTATTCCATTGCATTTGCTTGTCATAGAAACAGCTAGTACTTTATGGCCACAAACTTTCTGTTCTGGATTTAGTTTTGCACATGGATAACTACATTTTTTCCGTATGGTATTTGTATTTTATATATAATCACACACTCTTTATAAATTCCTGCAAATATTGGATCCTAAATTAATACGGATTTTAATTTTCGTTTCATAGCAGTTAATCAAAACTTTTAGACACGCCCTAATAACTTTTAAAACTGTTCCACTGCCTGATACATTCACTCAACACACGGCAAACATTGTTGAATAGAGCCCATATCACCATGCTTTAAAACTTATTATAACCTGAGAACAGATTCATTTATAAATCTGCTTGTCCGTTATGAATGTTTTTACACACTACAGTTTTAATTAAAAATATTTAAACAATTTCTTTTATTAATTTATAATTAGGTTAGTCTGTAAAATTATCAAAACATTTTGCGAACGACTTTGTAAGTGGAAGTGTACGTTTATCAATGTACCTAACAGCATAACCCACTTTAACAATATACATATTTAATATATGATTAGATTAATAGAAACTAACATAACTGTACGTAATCTATCGCCAAAAACTAACATAGTAAAAACGTACAATAAAAACAAACAAACAACTATATAATATTTTACAACCTTTCGCACTGTTCCAATAAAAAATTATGTAAAAACATCAAAGTCATATCAGTCAATTTCATATATCATTATATTAATGCATGTGTGAATGTATGTACAATCTACACAACACATTATACGTGACTGATTATGTGGGGAATCATACACATTACTCTCTCCAGTCATGTATTGCAATATTCAGCTGATTGATGTAAGCATTTATGTTATTAATATATATATATATATACTCATTTAATTGAATGTACTCCCTATCGAATTGCTAGTATTAGCTTAAATGGAAACTGCATAGACTGTTTTAAACAGAAATGGATGCATTATTTTAACCCGTTTAAAACTCATTTACACTATTGCATAAAATATTAAATCCTTCAGGCAGAGTA
The DNA here is from genome assembly GCA_018207615.1 of Philaenus spumarius. Classification (NCBI taxonomy): domain Eukaryota; kingdom Metazoa; phylum Arthropoda; class Insecta; order Hemiptera; family Aphrophoridae; genus Philaenus; species Philaenus spumarius. The sequence goes on along the minus strand of JAGFPH010001304.1, from coordinate 268,324 downwards.
CAGTACACAAAAACACCACAAGACTTGGTCCTCTTCAAATATTGATCGTTAAACACAACACAAATACAGAAACACATAATGTGACTTTACAAAAACGATTAACGACATAGGATAAGAACCAAGTGTCAAACAACTGTTATTTTTTAGTAAAAACTGTTTGTTTCTGTTACAAATTCGTTCATTAATAAACATTTTAATATTAAATCTCTGAGAGTTAGAATGTTTTTTTTAAATTTAAACCTTTGACCTATTATTTTATGTTTTTAAAGGTTTGTATGTTGTACGAGAGATGCTCTTTTCTTTATCCACAACACTTTCTTCTCCTTTGCCCCTCTGTGATTACTCATCTTCATTGTGGCAATAAGTTTTGGCTTAACATAATATACCCTTAGTAGAAGAGCTTTCACGTATAGTAATCCGCTTACAATATGTCATGCATTGTATTATAGTTGTAACTACATGTACGAGTATTATCACCACTACCTAATACAGTGAATACAAATAATTACTAGAAATAATTCTAATGTCTAGGTTCAACTACTAAGTCAAACCTTTTCAAAATTTAAATTACGTAATACTGTTTTCCATTACTTCCAAGTTACAAAATGTGTTGAGTATTATTTCAAACAGTTTGGTACGTATACGTGAGAAGTATCATCAATAAAGAATAATAAAGTGTATTGCTTGAGGTAAAGTTGATAAATGTATTGAATTGTCTTATATTAACGTAAATTGAGCAACGATTACGCGTTCAGCCAGTTTACAAAGTGGCAAATACACTGACTATCGTTATCTCTGCTAGAATATTAATTCCTATTGGTTGTATATTAAAATTAGTTCATTGTAAAGCAATTGGTTAAATAGCAATTAAACTTTAATAAACTCAGCGAGGAACTTGAATATTGCTACAGTACTGGTAGATAGTTCATTGTTGCAGCACTAGATGAAGTCTGGGTAAACTCAATATACGTGCCAATGCATAACTTATCAATACAGAAACTATGAATGGTGATTGCCTTCAGAATATAGTAAACACATTAAGTTGTTCAATTTCAACACTCAATAAATTATGTAGATACTAATAATATAAATCTAGAAAAACTATAATTGACGTTGTTCTAGTTTTTTAATAATTACTAATCGTATTTAAATAACAGTAAAATCTGTGACAACAATGTCTAAAATAAATTAAATCGTTGAAAAGCGAAGTTAGGTTTATAGTATAAAAACGCAAATAAAACTGTGCTTTGTTATAATTAATTATTATAGAAATAATTCAAAACAAAGAAGAATATTTACGTTATCAATTTATAGCCTATATTGGTACATCAACTAAAGGTCAAAACATTGGAATAAAAGTCTAAATAGCAAGTCAAACATTAACAAAACAGCAAAAACTTCTACAAAAAAACAGCAAAAATAAAATTTAAAAGTAATATAATTTCTTTCTAGCAGAAAAGTTTGTTTTAAACAACACAAATGTTAAAATGTATAGAGAATATCTCAGGACCTGGTATTTAATAGTAAAATAGTCATCAGAAAAATAAAAGTAACAATCAGTTCAGTCACTCTAAAGTAACAAAATTGCAAACGAGTTTAAACAAAATCATCTCCATGTTTGGGAACATAAGCACCTGTAGATAAAATACAAGAACTTCCCTCAGGACATATGTTTTTGTTAAATCAATTTACGTGTTGCCTCAGCTTTGTCATTTCCTTGCCAATGATTGGCTACAACCACAGAGACAGTGTATCGTTATTTGGCGGATATTACGGTAGCTGTTCTATAACCATTGCTTCTTTGAATAATAAACTGGCACGTTGTTTACAAGTGCCAATATAAGTTATTGTAAAACATAAACTGGAAAGATAACTACCAGGTAAATAAACTCGTTCAGATTATTTTACATAGGAATCATAACAGTCATCTTATCAACATTTGTCTCCACACAAAAATAAAAAACATATTTGTGACATGTTTTACTTAGACGTGTGCTATTATATTCGTTTCTATTCAAACAGAATTTGCTTTAATGGCACAACAACAATAGAGTTTTGAATTGCATGTTTGTGGTACCAAGTCACTATTTTGGGAGGGAAACTTTCTGGAGCGGGGGGGGGGGGGGGGAGAAGATATGTAGTTTGAAATTATCAAACTAAAAATATCCAATTTTCATGTTAAAATTTTCCTTCAGTAATTTATGTTTTTTACAGGATTTTTTAAATCGTACTATTCAGATTTTGTATAGTAGTTGAATAGTAAACCTTTTACAACTTTGACTTCAAAGAAACAAGCTTGATACTAATTATAAAATGAACAGTTGAATTTTTAGCTTAAAATAACAACATTTGAAGTTAAATTTATATTGATTACTTAGGCCTAACGCTATAGAGAAAGTATTTTATTTCCTTCTGATTTTTCGAATCTCTCAATCACTTGGTTGGGTTCAAATAGGTAGGCTATATCGTGGCATTGGCGGATCCAGGGGGGCTGTAGGCCCTGTGGGGGCTGCGGCCCCCCCTTTGGATTTGGTTATAATTTTTTTTTAAAGAAGCCGATATTACAAGAAGAAAAGAAAGTAAGTTTTAGGGAAAGAACGTAAAGTTTAAATGTGATTAATCATACGCTGTGCGCCAGTTTACTACATTTTGCTTGAAGGGTAAGTCAGTCTAGAGTACAAAAATAGATATTCCCACGTTTTACACTGGTCTACGGCTGCGCAGTGCCGTGTCGGCTCCCCTCTCCACATCATAACCGTCAACCTGTCGGTCAGTTTCTGCCCTGCTGAGTGATAGTTGAATGTTAATTTGTGGTTTACGGTGTATACACAGTACTCTCGCACTGATAGTAACACAAAAATGGTAAGTACAATTGCTAGAGAATTGTGAGGTCATATCAAGTTTCAACAGCTTTTCACGAGAGTAAGGTAAAAACTAAAACTGAATAAAACTAGTGAGAGGTAGGTGGTGGGGCTGTTCATTGGTCATTTGTTTCCAATCCAAAATATAGATCGATTTATTTGACGGCGACCTATTTTGACTACTTGTGCGAGAGAGAGAAGGAGATAGTGGCGAGGGAGGGCATTCCAACCTCCACACTACTTCCCCTTCCCTCTCTCACCACCACTTTGTTACTTTCCCATAAATGTGGCAAACTCAAACCTTTGAATATATACCCTATAAGAAGGACACTCGCCGTGTTAAAAATTCAGACCAGTTCGACAGGTCAGAACGCTAGTTCTCGCCTTCGACGCGAAGCAGCGCTAGTAGTTCTTTCAATACTCGACTCGGCAGCCCCCCTCCCTCTGCCTCAGCCTCAGCTAGGTGTTCGGTGGTCGAGATGCCTCTTGCCTAAAAGACATCCAGAACCACAGAGCCGCATGTTGAAACGTATGCTCACTTGATGTAGGCTATACTTTCATAATAGCATTTAATTTAATTATTTTCTATTTCATTTTACAATTGCACTATGCGTTAATTGAATTGAAACACGATTTATGAACTAAAGATATTATTGTTAGTTAATTAAAACTGCATGCTTCATCTAGTTGAGATCTAATAGATTATGGCCTAAAATCCCCAAATTTATAGTTTCCTGAGACAGCAAACCTGCATACTCACTACCATGTTATTCTTATGGAGAATATTTTAGCATGCTTATTTATGGACGTAAGTTGATTTTACTTGGAAGGAAGCCTTGTCTACATTTATTATTTTAGCATGTAAACTTCGCTGAGTATGCAATCTAAAAACCATAATAGGCCTAATGTCAAAAATCGTGTAACTGAATTTTGAACAAATTGTGATACTAATTTGAGAGGGGGTATATAACACAAATTAAAATTTTAAAACAAACAACCACATTGATTGGTAAAATAACGTTTAGTTTATATAAAACTAGTAACTACATAAAATTCAAGCAAAATTGCACAGAAAATCCACAAATATATCAAACTCAACAGAATACAAACTAAACCAACTAAACTCTAACTTTATCATGTAAAAAATAGCCAATTTTACAACATAAAAGTACAATTACACTTTAAAAAGACAATGTAATACTGTAACAAATTGTTATAACCTAATATAACCTCAATGTATATTATAATTTTATACAACCAGTATACAAATATAATTACTATATTTCATACAATTATACGATTTTATGATTTTTTTATATGATTTCATGATTATTGTCACTAAATTCACGAAAGGGCGCATCTCGTTTTTACAAACTTTTCAAGTGAGCGAATTTAAGAAATGTGGTTCTACTTAAGTTGAACTGTATTGGAAAGTTATTTTTGTATTGACTTCATTTTTGGTGTCCTCATCATTTCGTACCATTATTTTAGTTTAGCAAGAAATCGGGTTTTCCTGAGGTACGCCCGTTAGAGAAAACTTTTCCCGGCAATCAATGTTATAACTTGAGTTAAGCCCTTCGGTTTCGTGATAATTAAAAACGAACGAAATAGCAATATACAATTTTTTTATACAAAATGATCAAATGAATAAACGAGGATACTTGCCAATAATGCGTATAATTAAAAAAAAAGTAGTTTCCATCACAAGGAGCAAATGTTGTACTTTAAGATGCGCAATAGCTTTGTAAATAAACGGTACCAGGAACTGGCACATAATTTCTCACAAACACATTTAAATTACTAAACAGATTCACTGTGACTTGTAGGGTGGGGTAGGAGAGTTTTTTTATTAAAGTTAGAGAATAACTAATATATATTATTATTATTATCTAGAAAGAAAACTATTCGATCGATTTCGAAAAAATTTGCACCAAACACGTCAATTAGGTCTTCATAGATGCACGTAAAAAGGTTTTGAAATTTTTTTAAAACAACCCGCTTTATGGCCAAAAAACCCCCAAAAATCTGTTATTATTATTATTAGCTAAACGAGAATTTTTAAAAAGATGCTGGTTTTTGTATATGGTAGGGCACATTAAAGGCTACAAATAAGCCAAATTTTATCAAAATTGTTAGATCCGTTTTTTATAAAAAAATAATAACTGATTTTTGGGGGTTTTTTTGGCCAAAAAGAGGGTTGTTTTTCAAACATTTTCAAAACCTTTTTTCGTGCATCTATACAGGCCTACTGGACATGTCTGGTGCAAATTTGGTTGAAATCGATCGAATACTTTTCTCTCTAGCTTTGTATACTTTTATTAAAGTAGGCGATTAACTAATAAATATTATTATTATTATCTAGAGAGAAAACTATTCGATCAATTTCGAACAAATTTGCACCAAACACGTCAATTAGGTCTTTATAGATGCACGTACAAATTTTTTGAAAAATTTTGAAAAACAACCCTCTTTATGGCCAAAAAACCCCCAAAAATCAGTTATTATTATTATTATTAGCTAAACGAGAATTTTTAGAAAGATGCGGGTTTTTGTATATGGTAGGGCACATTAAAGGCTACAAATAAGCCAAATTTTATCAAAATCGTTAGAGCCGTTTTTTTATAAAAAAATAATAACTGATTTTTTGGGAGTTTTTTGGCCAAAAAGGGGGTTGTTTTTCAAAATTGTTCAAAACCCTTTTTCGTGCATCTATACAGGCGTACTGGACATGTCTGGTGCAAATTTGGTTGAAATCGATCGAATAGTTTTCTCTCTAGCTTTGTATACATACAGACATACATACAGACAGACATTTTGTAAAAAACACTTTTTTGGACTCAGGGGGTCCCAAAACGGATATTTCCACAAAAATCTCAACATCGACTTTTTTTGCGATCACTATACTTTCTCTATACTATAGTATAGTGAGAAAGTAAAATGATTATATACTGGTGGTAATATTATTGTTTAACCATAACTATTAATTATAGAAAAATGCTCAATTTTATTGTATTACATTTAACCTAGTAGGGTAAACTATTCTTAGTTTTTACTAAATTCAATTTCAAAATAATGCATCATACCAAATAAAAAAGTTTACAGCAAGTTTTTAATTTAATGTCGCTGTTGTACACTATGGCAACAATTGCAAGGATTTTCCCTAAATTTTCTTGAACAGACATACAAAATATTTTTGTTCACAAGAACCCATAGTCATCCCATTCTAAAATTTTGTATACATGTAGTCAAGTAGTGTTGTATACAATAATTCTCTGTTCTTCGCAGGCGTATTTTCACAATTAACATACGAACACTTACCACCTCTAGACATTTCACTACTAACTAATAAAAGTAATATAGTAACGACACACTACTCACAAATAAACTAATTAAATATTGGCGATAACTAATTCAGCTAAAAACACTAATAAACTAAAGATTACTATTTAACTAAGTTTAACCATTGAATATATTCAACCCTCTATATATTCAATTATGCTATCGAGACGAGTGACATCTAAATTAAAACCAAACCAGTGCTTATACTGTTGGTTCAAAAAAGGATTCTCTATCTCCGTTCTCTCTCTCACAACATCCCCGCTCTCTGTCACACCCCCGGCGCGCTCTCTCTCGCACCCTAGGCGCGCTCTCTCTCGCACACAACACGAGGAAAAAGGGACCAGAGAACTCTGGTGGCAAAGGCGAAAAGTAGCAATTACAGAAAAATAATTGGTCTGAATTCTGGCCGTAAGGTGTGTCCTTCTTATAGGTTATTTATTCAATGCTCAAACTAAGCCGGGCAACTTCCGGCATAGTTTTTTCTCACCGGCTTGCATTTTTCTCTTGACTAATATATATGTTTATTACCAGCCCTGTTCCTTACAATGTCCACTTACGTTATTATTATTGAACGATAATACAATGATTAAATTAATTACATACAATTACAATAAAACAATGTTAACGGGAATATTAAAAGAATATTGTAACTATAGGCATATAAATCATATTTTATTGAAGAAATTAATGTTAATATTGACAAATTGTTACTTTGTGTAATTAGTAAACAACTCTTTACACAAAGCCGACTTCTGATTTAAACTTTGAGCAATATGTTCTCTTGCAACCTAAAACGAAACAGCGTTGTTATCGTTATGCCTGTACTTAAATATACTAGCTGACCTGTGCGAAGCATTCGCATTCTAACTTACTTAAATCCCACTTAATTAAAGTACACACCGTACATTTAGTATCGTATAGTACGTATTTAGTGCGTCATGGGAGTGACGGCAGCTCTCTAGCTGGGTATTGTTATCATCAGGCTGGTTTTATGCAAGGCGTTTCGCGTCCAGCGTTCCGGAAACTCGGAACTTGGAGCGTCCGGCGTTTTCACAATTTTGACCGACGCGAGTCGCTCGGAAAACGTTAGTCGCTCGAAGAACGCCCTTATGACATTTCGGTCACAATTTATTCACGCGTTTGGCGTTCGGTGGGGAAGCTAAATATGATTGGTGGGGGAGCTGATTCATTTCAGTTCAACTTCAAGTAGTGCTCACTGCTGGTTAACAAACCTAAATATGGACCCTATCGTGATATACTTGATTCATAATTTTACTGTGTAAGAAACCGCGTAAAGGAAGGCGATGGTCTGTACATCCAATAAATAGAGTCAGATTACAGAGAGGAGTTTTTCATACATTATTTGATGAGTTGAAAGAAGACAACGACAAGTTTTTTAAATATTTTTGTATGTCTGAAACGTCCTTCAGCGAACTTTCAAGCAAGGTAAGAACCGTTGTGAAAAGTGACCCTAGTTTGCTGACTGGCTTAGCATTTCTTCCTGTTTATTTTTGATCATATCTGGCTTCTCATCAATATCTGCATAGAGAATTCTACATATGGCTGCCCATTCTTCTTTTTTCTTGCTCCTGTTTTTGTAGTGTTCATCACTTTGGTCCCAAATAACACTTCAACACCTCACACAATCAATTAAAAGTTCAATATCAAACGATTTCGAAGTGGCATAGAAAACCGTCGCGGGCCTATTCTGTTCTGCCATTTTGGTAATTTTGTTGAACTTACCACAACACAGAGTGCAAAGGAACTGATGTAAAATGTTGTAAACTCATTGTCAGGTTTCATGTAAAATAATAGAACCTTCCCCACCCTGGCATACCCCTTAAATTCCAAGAAGAACAATAACCTGTCCACTGCTTTGTCGCAAGACGCCGAACGCCCTGCATAAATGTCACCATTTGACTCAATGTATTTAGAGCCTACGAGCGACAATCTCGGAAGCAGCGTTTTAAATATCTGTCGCCGGTATATAGGAACGCCCGGCGACTTTCCGGCGACAAAAATGTTGGGCATTGTGCATAAATACTCCCATTTGATTCAATAGAACTAGGAACGCCGGGCGACTGTCGCCGGGCGCGAAACGCCTTGCATAAAACCAGCCTCAGTGTTGCCAACGCCAGGAAAATATCCCTACAACTTACTTGATCTTACATCACTGTTACTTTCGGATTCTTTATTTTTATTATTTTTTTGTATTTTTTCGTATAATTGTATTTTGTATATTTTTCCGGTGTAGCGGTTAAGGAAATCTTTAAAATGATGCCTCATTCATGTAATTTGATAATGTATTAAGGAAGTTATAGCGTACCGACAAAAAATGGCCTTGAGAAATAATATAAGTGATTTGAAGTAGAGGTCTTAATCTCCTAAACGCTACGTCTAAAACCTACAAAACTGGATTCGGTTTTACACATACATATATTATATATTCTACACATTATTTTTGATATTTTTCCATTAAACTTCATAAATTATGTATTTTTGATTCTATTTGATTTTATAATTTTTAACTTTAAGAATGTATTTCTTGAGATTTGCATATTTAATTTGAACGAAACCTGTACCATTTATGCATCTCTTTATTATCTATTTGTTTGTTTATAATATGATATATAGTTCTGTCTTGTAATTATTCAATACCTTATCAAGAATAAACTTTTGACGCCATTTTCAACTAGAAATTATGAATAAATTTTAATGAATTTATTGGTTTTCTTAGATTTTATTAGTTCTCTTACATAATAT